>JANSTU010042612.1:0-24426 GCA_027564075.1 Bolitophila hybrida | reverse complement strand
AAAATTAATAAAAAATATCAATGTATGCTCATTTGATCGCATTTTTAAAAACGTACCAATAGATGGCCCACCCTTTACCTTTCAGATCAGTTGTTTTTGTATTTTTTTTTTCTATTTTTTAAATTTAAACTGTCACTACACCATGAAAGGTGAGGTCGATCGAAAAACATTTTATTGCTGTTTGGTAGTGTAAATAGGAGCAACATTAAGTTTCGCTATTCTGCAATTTGTCCATGAATTTTATAGGAGAACTATGAAACCATTCCAGTCGTGTGTTAGACATCCTGATCCTTACTGTGCAAGTCAGTGCTCATCCATAACCGTCTGCATCATTATTCAATTTCAATGTCTGTTGCACTCAGTACTCATCTGCCACTAATCAAGAATCTCAGCAACGCTGCCAAAAATATTTCCCCGAAAAACCTTCAGGAAAGTTCCCACAAACCATAACCAGGTTCTTTCCTGTCACACGTTTAAGCAAATGCACTCACTTTCAATCAGCTCCAGAAAAAAAATCGAACATCCCTTTTGATGATGCGTGACACAATAACTCAACAACGAATCATATGAAAGCAAAAATCGAAACGGTTTCTTATTCTGTATCACAATGGCCATAGTCGGAACTACAATGAAACATTTTCACAAAAAAAAAAAAATACAAAATGGCGGACTTTTCACTTTTTATTGTTTATAACTTTTTTTAAATAACTATGAATATTTTTGGTTTCGAGAAAAAGGCGATTAAAGTTTTTGTTGTGAATTTTACTCACATATCCAATCCGGCTGCGTACACAACTCCTTTCTGGTCTTCATAGGCAGGGAAGAAAATATTTCTTAAAAATGAAAGGACCGAGAACAATAAGTCAATCGGTCGGCACCAAGCACCTGCCGCCACACGGTCTGCTCGAGCGGCCGGATTTATTGCTTGGATCTATGAGTATTTTCTAGCAATTTACGCGATTTTTTTGAAAATTGTTTGGAGTAACCTGGCCTTAAGCTACCAGGGTCCTCAAAACTTATCAAACCTGAATTGCTTACTACATAGCTTGTTGGAATCTGGTAACGAAAGTCCAGTCAGAGTCAATAAGGTGCTGCTTGAGGGTTTCGGCCTGTTCTGGACTCGTCTTCTGATTCGGACCATCCGCATATTTGCGACTCTGGACTTGCCAGCAATAACTAACTTAAGTAAAGCTGGTCTTGTTCGGATCTTGTTTTTTCCCGCTCAGTCTAGCGGAGGTGTAGTCTCCTTGGGTATTCTTCCCTTGTTGAAACTTTTCTAGTCATATCGAGCATCCCTACAGTTAATTTTGGTAGTCCAAACATGTTTTTCTCAACAATGCTAAATTTGATATTTACTAAACTGGGTATGAGTACTATAAGCTACTAAACTGATTAGGTGGATGGGTGGGTGGTTAGTGGTGATAACCACTGCTAAGTTTGCTAAACACTTTAAGTCTGTTTTCCTCTGTCAACGCTTGCTTCTTAGCCAAATGTAATGCTTTTGCCTTAGATAGATTACGGAGAAACTCAATTCAAAATATGGTGTTGAATTCATAAAAAAATTTGGAGACCCTACAGAAGTGTGGTAAAAAGGACCAACGGACTAAATATGGATATCAAGCTCCTCTGCTACAAACATATTCTACATCCCATCGGTTTAAAGTTTTTTGCTCTAAAAATGTAAATTTTTGTGCAATAATAATGTTTATGGCTTACAATAATAGCATTCTTTAAAAAAAGTGGCAAAGTATTATATATTTTACCTCCTTTATAGAGCTCATTATTAATATAAGAGCTTCTTTTATTAGTTGGTAATCTAAAATTGTCTTGATATATAAGTAAGCGAGAAGAAATATTTCGAACATAGGTATTCATGAGGTATTCAGGAAGCAAACGATTTTCAATTTTAAAACTGTTAGTTCGTCGATAATAAGCTTAGCGTTTTCAAAACAGGTCAGTTGTTCTCGTCCTTCTAAGTAGCTCCTAAACAATTGGTTTTCCACACTTTAAACTCAATATGTCCTTAGTATACACAATAATATTTCACTGTATATTATTTCGAATGCTCATCGTTTAAAATCCAGAAACATACATTATATAATATTATCATTATCTAGGTCATATTTCTATGAACTAATAACAGAGTTGATTGCTGTTTCACAGGAATGCATCTTTTGAAACCCAGATTGAATTTCACATGTTGTTATATTTTATGTGAATCTTTACATGTATTGTTAAGAAATTTACATGACGAAAGTCTTTAAACTTATGGGAGTTTTTGATCTTTGGTATTGGAATCACAGTAGAAACTTTCCAGCCTTTAGGAAATAATTTATAAAATTTACCAAAAAAAACGCCATTTTTCGGACAATGTCAATAATTAATAAATTGTTTGTTGTTGCTTGTTTGCAAAACAAGTTTAAAAAGTATCATACCTTTTATCGTCCAAACTTATTTATTTAATAATTTAATAAATTACCTGATATTTAATAATTGCACGAATATAAAAAAAATCTAAACTAATCGAATTACAACACACACAATCGCCAATCACTTCCTAGACAATTTAATATCAAGATGAAAAAAATGACACATGAAAAAAAACTCACTTTCAATAACATTGATTTGTTTTGTTTTATTGCCAATATATTATAATTAGTTGTAACAATTATGACTTAGACATCTAGCTATCTTTTGTACATGTATAATGATTGTGTGAGAGTATGTGATTGTTAATTTTAATATTTCTGAACTCGTTAAACACCATTTACAAATATTATACGTATGCAAAATCATTTTAAAAATACAAATATAATATGTATATAAAAGAAAAATATTTAGATTCTAAAAAAATATATATTGGTATATTATGTTTCTTTGTAACTTTGTAAATTATGTGTGTGTGAGTGTATATAGACATCAGAGAATTATAATAGCATTTGGATATGCACTAAAAAAATATGAAATTACTGTAAAGTTAAATAGCTAAATATCATTAAAAAAAGAAATTCGAAGCGGGTGTAAATCTAATACAAAAAAGTTACACGCATGCAAAAATGGAATGTTTACAAACAGATAATGCACAATTAAATAAATATATATATATAGTTAAAATATGATGGTATGAATAAAATGAAATTAACTAGACTATATTAAAATATAGTTTTTATACTGTATATCATGTGACTATGATCTGGACAGGTAGCCCAGTGGAAACCAGTTGACTAATTCCAGTTTGAGGTCCAGCTGTGCGAGCGGTAGCTCAACGCCACCCAGGAATTCGTTCTCTTGCAGGGAATCGTGCGACCACACGGTGACTTGGAGAATGCGATATTGAATACACTCTTGTGGCATGCGGTACTCCAGCTAAGCACGGGGATATGTATAAGTGTGTTTTTGAATGATTAATGAAGGAACATTTGGAATTTTTTTTCATACCGTCTCCATGAAACTAGGAAAGCAATTCTTGCGGACGACCTTCGTTTTGCGTTTTGTGGATTTTGTTGGATCTGGTTTGAGGTACACTTTGACATAGGTATTAGGCTCTTGACCACCGGTTGTCACGGGCAATGAGCGCGCATGGTGGATCTAAGATTAGTCTTAATGCTATACACAGAAAACCTTGGACAAAGCAAAACACAATAATACTCACCATAACAGTCAGCGCACCGCGATGATATTGCAAAGAGATCTTGATTTCGCCGCAAACACGCTCAGTCGGATTAGCCGGTCGAGTGTCTAGAGTGCATCAGATGAAAATGTTTTACATATAAAAAAGGATTATCTTGATTTGAAATGCAATCGAACAAGTGTCACCTTATATGATCGTGTGTGATTTGTTCAACGAAAACAAATATAAAAACACTTGCACGAGGAAAATACATTGTTTGCGACAGGCAATTATTATTAATATTCACAAATGTAAAGTGCATAATAATATACGAACAAGCAAGAAAAACAAAAATAAAAATACATAAGTCGATGTATAATTGTAGAACACGCATCACATGCACGTTAAGTGCTTTTTGGTGTTGCCCACAGGGTATTATTCTTACCTTTGACTTTGGCCACATGAATGTCTTGTTCCTGTTGATCGCGCAGCAACGGATGGAAAAACGTGTATACCAGGTCGGAATGGGCGATCTCGTCGGCTGAGTTAAACAGTGATATCAGGAAATGTCGGATCTCGGGCAGACGTCGCTCGGCCACCGTTTTAATGTTGGATCGTCCCACATGGATGCCGCTAGGTAGACTGGAAGTTAGACACAAATATTTAGCAAATCAAAAACTCTTATGTATTATGTTAATGAATAAACGTCTTGACGGTCACCTTATTTGAAAAAAACAAAACATGAAATTAATTGAATAGAAAAGGATAGGCGTTGGCTGGCTTTTTTTTACATTAATGCCATTACTTAAAACTTACAGACCCACCCTGTATAGGACAATAAGTGTATGATGGCGTTAAGGATTCACGATTTTGAATATAAATAGCAAGATAGATCTCGCATAGAGATATCTCAAAAATATACGAGCAGATTATTAGTATCTATTTACTTTAGGTCAACTTCTGATAATTATCATGATATCATCTGCAAAAAGCGAGTACGAGTTCACAGAATTTATTTCAATTAAAAATAGTGAAACTGCGAGTACAGATCGATAATAGTTTAAGGGTAACTAGAGTCCAGATAAGTCTTTTTTTTACTATATGTATGCATCGAGTATGCATCGAGTTTTTATGGGAGAAATTGGGCGGTAGCTGCTTCCTTCATTTGGATCCAAATTTCATCGGATCCTGTCGAGGATACTCTGATAGATTTAAGTGTTGCGTTCATTCCTATTATTGTGATATCAGCATTGTATTCTTTTTCGCTTCATCATTTTTTTATTTTTCTGAATGCAAGCGAGTAGATTGTCATACTGGACACTGACGAAATGTTTTGTCTTAGCGTTTCAGCTATATAAGATGAGATATTTTTTAATGGCGGTCAAAAACTAAATTAAATAAATAAAACAAAACTTTTCTTATTTTAATATTATATTTACCCATTCTTCATAAAATTTGAAAAATATTATCCCATTTTATGATGAATTTTTCAATTCTCAAAATAACTAACAGAATGTACGATTTTGTAATTATGAAAATAATGAATATAACATTAAAAGGCAGTAACTTCATGTGCAGGACGGTTTTAAAAAAATATATATATATATAATTTTTGTCTACATATTTATAGACATTTCAACAGAAAACCAGATTTTTAAGACCAAAATCTTCATCACAGTTTGTGTTAAAATACTTTATCTTAACCGATGTCAAAAAAAATGTGTCAACGGTCACTATTTTTTCGGCCGATTGGCTTATCTAAACAAAAAAACTTAACGGCATTTGAATCTGTGAAGCTGTGGCTATCGAATGAATTAGAATCATTTGAAAATATTGAATAATTGACATATTTTGAAAATTAATTTACACATTTAATATTTTTTTTTTTATTTTTTTATATTGTTACGAAAAAAACGGTATATGGCCGTTTCTCCGAATGCCGTTTCACCGAATGGCCGTTTAGCTGCTTTTGTTAAGTACAAAACTTTTACACATAAAAACTATTTAGTTTACATGTAACTTGTGTTGAAATAAAAAAAGAATCGAGCTTGCGCGATTTAATTTATAGGAAACTTCAAATATTGTAAAAACACTTCAACAGCATATTTTACACATGTTTATGAATGAATTTATACAACAAACTATGTTTTCAATATGTATTAAAACAACTAAAAAAAACACAATTATTAAAAGAAATTAAATTAACAAAATTAAAACATTTCTAAACAGACATATGTTGCAACATTTCCTTTAAGATCACATTTAAGAGATCACTTCAGGCCTAATTAGTCTGCTCTATTTTTCTGCACACGCGCCATAAGCCTAACTGTCTGCGTATACATACCTATATAAAATTGCTACATATACCGTTTAGCCAAAACTAACAGTGCCACACGCATTTTAATTGCACCCTAAACAAATCTACACGTTAATTGGTCTGGCTAGTATACACAGGCGTGTGCAGTCTAGCCGAGTTAGTATGCAAATCACTACATATATATATTGTAATTTGTTTTGAATAACAAATTATGAGTGTGTGCATATTTATGTAAATACACATAATGTTTTATATGTAATTATGATTAGGTATCAATTATGAAAAAATGTGTGGACAATAGAGCATATTGCCCGCTTATCGGAATAGAAAATTGAACATTTATGCAAGCTAGTCGATTTTGCTCTTTGGTCATTAGGAGAGAATTTTAAAATTATCGCAAACCTGATGTAAAATCATGCACCTTTATAGTTTCTCCTATACAAAGCAACTCTCTGCGCCATATTGAAAGATACGCGTGAAATAGGTTATTGATAAAAAAAATATTACAAAAAATGGTTCTAAATAGCGATTGATAGCGTGCAATTGCCTTCTTATCGTGTGTCAGTACAAAATTGAAACTCTGCGCGGAACCATGCTGCGACGTGCGGATTGACATGAATCAGCTGTGCTCACACTAAAATCTGTTCTATACACTTGTGATCATGGTCGCTATACGAAGCTCTACTGAGTCAGGTTTGAAGTTTTATGTTAATGACAAGGATAACTTTAGTGAATAAACTATTTTTGAATTTAATTGGTGTCAATCGCTACTGTTAGTTATCTATGTACAACAATAAATGCATTATTCACACCAGACATGATTTAGCCATTAGTAATTCGAGTAACTGAGCAAAAGTCTATCGTATACGTTATTGGTTATAGATAAAAAAAAAATGATAACAATTTTTTATTAGCTATCAACGGTGTTGTTTTGTTCGGATCAATTGGTGGCCTAGTTTGCTTAGTGGTTGCATTGCTGGGCATAAAGCTGAGATGGTTCAAGCATCGAATGACCTTCGATGATATTCCCGAAACAGAGGGACGACACCGGGATAGTCGAGGCAGTACAGAAGAACCACACATTCTACGAGCCACATTCCGACCCAGTTCCGAGTTTGATAATTATGTTGAAATCACTCCGCCCAAGGTGTTACCACGTAATTTTTTAAACTAGAATTATATAATATAACTGTTTAATTAATTTAACATAATTTTCAGCCATTCGAATTAGTGCTGCATCTCGAGGCCGATTTTCTCTACCGCCAAAACGAGCACCACCATTACCACCGGTAGATACGAGTATTGAAAGTGAAGCAGAGACACAACCATTTATCTTACAACATGAAGATGAACGAAAAAGCACAAATCGGTTTGATTTTTCGAAAACTGTACCAGTACCCTCTGTAGTACCACCGCCTCTTCCAATTACACCTCCTCTATCTGAACGCCTATTAAAGCTAGAGTCAAGTAAGTATTTATTTGTAAATGTATATCCAACAATAACATAAACATTTAAAAGTACCTACACCAGTGATTGTATCAAACGTGCAACCATCTACTCCGAATCAAGAGCAATTGGAAAACTCCGATGTCAAAACCGAAAAACACTTTAAAAAGATTTCAAAATCTTCAGAAAAGAAAATAAAGTCTTCAAGCGATGAATTCGAATCACGGTTTGATTTTCAGGCGGTCTCTACAAAATCGCTGCCATCATTGGTATTACCTGACACATCACCAAAACTATTCTCCTCGAAATCTTCAGAGACTTTAACGCAACCCAAAGTCGTAAAATCGCCCAACAAAAGCCGATTCTTTAGTTTTTTCTCTTCCAATCCGGAACTGCACAAAAATAAGTCAACGAATCCGAAAGATAAGTCAACGAATCCGAAAGATATTGGAACCAAAGTGGAATTAAAAGATGAAAAACATTTGAATAAAATTGAAAAAGTACAAAAAGAGATACAAAATATTGATGTAAAATCTGAAAAAAACAAAATCAAGCCCGAGGAACAACCACCAGTGAAGAAGGTACGAGTGCGAAAACAGAAAAAGACATCGACGCCACCTGCTAATCCCACTAAGACAGTAGAAACTAAAAAAACTATACCATCAGTCAATGAAAATAGATCCCAGAACAACGTAGATTTCAAGCTGATGCCTAAATCAAAGAATAAACATGTACGTCCGACGTCCGATGGATTCAGTGAGATATTCAAGGAAAACACGGTTCCTAATACTCAGATAATTGAACCTGTCACTATTAAACCGCAACCTCGCACTAGATCCATTGATGGAATGCCACCGCAGCCGAAGCAGCGTACTATGCTAAAATTAAACGACCTTCCACAAGATGTATTTAACGAACCGCCTTTAAGACAACCTGTCACCGAAATAGAAACTTCAGCAGATACAAATGACACATGGAACCTGGTAGCACAGCACCGTAAAAACAATCAAACTCTGGCTGTACAACGACAATCACCTAAACTACAGATTTCCGCGGAAGATTTACAAAAGAGTAGAGTACTACAGAAGCGACAAGTCGAACTGATTAACAAGCCAAAAACAATGCGAGAAATGCGAAAGGATAACGTTGAAAGTCATTTTGATGAAAAACAGCAAGAAGAAAAGGTGAAAGTTCGACTGACCAAAGACGGTGAGTCCGATACGGAAGCTTGACGGGATAAAATGGAATTGAGGTATTATGATAATTATTGTTAAAATTAAATATATAAAAATAAAACAAATAACTATGATATTTATATGGATTTTTAAAATTGCAAAATATCTAAAACACCATAAATCTTGAAATGTTTTATAGGTTCTATTCAAAAGCAGAACTAATAATTCATGATTATATTTATTATCAAATTACTGATATAGTCGCACTTAAAATAACATTATGATAACGCTTATGATATATGTTTGTGTAATTGTTTGCAATAGCGCAGTTTTTCGAATTTCGAGTTTTTTTATGATTTTTTTCATGGTATCATCATAAATAACAATAATCAGTCAGCAGAGAGCAGAGAGAGAGAGAGAGAGAGAGAGAGATGAAAGAAAAAAATGCAAATGAAACATAAAAATAAAACCATGGAATTCGAAAAATATGCTATTCTAAAAATGTACCTATATATCATCAGTTTAGAGGTCAATTTGGAGGTTTATCTTTATAATACAAAAACTATGACACGGTATCTAGATACTTAGCGGCTTGATGATATGAGTTTACCGCCATCGGAGAACTTAACACAGACCCTGGAATAGTGATACTTTTTCTATAGTAGCACAATTAGCACAGTAGTTTCGGTACAATCAAAAAAAAATACGGAGAAAAACATATTTTTCTGTGAAAATTTAATTCACAAAATAAATTAGAAACGATAGGAAGATCAAACAAAAAATTCTTAGTTTATCATTTTGTACAAAGAAAAAAATCACTAGCTTGCAAAAAAAAAGTAATGATAAATAAATTATTTGTTATATTAAAAAAAATCCAATAAAAATAACAAAATTTAAATTTTTATCAGCACATATTTTAATCTGAACATAATTGTTTTTTAAAATCTCTATTTTAACAAAACACATGCAGTATTCTAAAGTATATTTGGTGATCACAGATCTTCAAACACCACCACACAAAATCCAGCTACTACTACTCTTTGATTTAATGCTTTTAAAGCTTTTCAGAGGAGGCCTATGGTGTGTGCCATTTTATTTTATTTTTGATAGTGACAGCAAACCGGCTAGACCATTATAAGTTTGATATTTGTTGGTCTATTTATTTCTCTGTATAACAAAATCTCAAAGCATTTTTCCTAACAAAGTCCATATTTATTCTTTACACATACAAATTATATAACTAAACCCCATCTCTGTAAATACATAGAATAGATATTTTTACAAGTGTTTTAACATCCAAAAAAATAGGTCTTACGTAGGGTTATTATTTTTTGTAATTTTATAAAACATTTATTTAAAATATTGTCTTTCATGCAATGGTTCTACATCCCTCGGATCTTCTTCGGTATAATATTTTGTTAAAATTGTACATATAAAACATAAAACAAAATTGTACGAAAGTCCGCGTGGCGAGCGAACGCAGGGACAAAAACTAAACATTTGTACTAAAGTCGGCGGGATGAAAATTATATAGACACGGTAGTTAATTCGCAAAAATCGAACTTAAAACTGTAAGCGGGATGTGTCCGCGGGGCGAAAATCCTATAACTTACAAGAGTTCGGTGTTGAGTTTTGCAGTTTTTAATTACGGTGGCGTTTCCATCATACGTTTATGTGCTATATATTTTGAGCAGTTTGTAGACGGCGGAAGTGTGCGGGGTTATTTTTAATAGACCGGTTTACCAGACCGGGCACCCTTACACAAGCAAGAATCTTCGCTTTTATAAGTTTTTTATCTCATCCGGGAAGGTGTATGATGGTTTACCTAAGTTTGTGGCGTTTCGAAGTTGATTTAAATGTCTGCTCACCGATACCCTGATGCGATGCGGGTGTGCGCGTTGGAAAAGTTTATGGCCATTAGTTCAGCTTTTGCGCCAACCGTATGTAACATTGACCTATAGCGAAAGGAGAACAAGTTTCCGTATTTTTTTTCGGAGGGCTTCTGATATGTCCCAGAAATGTGTAGTGCCTTTTTCAAACGCAGATATGGAACTGGACGTGATTGTCTTTTAGTTGAGTTTATTAGATGAATTAGTCTTTTCAGCTGTTCTGCGTGTCGGAATTGCGATATCTCTAGACTCATTTATAATATTTGTGAAGCGTTTGATCCTGGAGTCAAAGTCAGTCTTCTATCGATCGGTGGTTTGATACAAGCCGAAGTTCTACTTCATGACTAAATTTTGCTTTTCGATCAAACCTTCATCGTTTTGAAAGGGCGATAAATTTATAGGTAAAATAGTTGCTAAGCTTTCCACTTTTATAATCTCATAAATGTTATTTTTAAAGCAAACGGTAAAAATTATTAAATAAATACTCAAATAAATAAATTGAGTCAGTTCTAGTCCACCCTGTTACACACAACTCGCCGCACTACGTACCGACACAAATAATTATGTCTTAAATTCTTTTTATATTTTGTGTGCGTTTTTTTTCGGTGAGCGTAAAATGTTCACTTTTTTTTATACATTATAAAAATCTTATGACTTACGACCCACTTCCCATTTAATTATTAATTATTAATAATATAAAGGATTTATATAAAAAGTTCTTTTTTAGATTTAGTGTAATTATCAGTACAAAATTCAATTATTGTCAGGACAAATATGAAATTTTATATGAACATGAAACATCTGATAACTTGTCATTAGCAATTTTTAAAATATTTAGGTGCTCATTAATTTTTATATATATACTGTGATTTTTTACAGCACATTTATTCATACAATTTTAGTTTAGCAATAATAAGAACATACCTGTGAAGTTTCGCCAGCGGATAGTGCATGCAAAGCTTCTGATGGAACTCCGTGAACTCCTTGTACGAGCGGAAAAGATACGCAGGATCTGGTTGATTCTGTCGCGTCACTTTCAAAATGAACGTATAGTATTTCTCAAGGTCGTAACGCTTTTGGAAGCGCACCACAGTTACGGATTTGAGTCGTCCGTCCTGGGCCATTCTGTAAAATATGCATAGAATACAATTAATATTTTCTCAATGTCTAATATATGCAGAATATCCTACGTGTAAGTGCGCGGCACAAAATTTAGCAGTTCGCCATTGCCATCATCGCCCGAGAAACGTATCTGTGCCAAATTGTGCAGGAAAAAGTTAAACTGTGTGAACCACGATTTCAACGAAATATGAATCATCTTGGCAAACGATGCTGCAGCCTCTGGATTTGACTGGCCTGGTAACAAGGCATTTCGTACATAATTAACTGCGTCTGAAGTGACGCCCGGTATTCCTGATGTAGCCATCAGTGCCAGCATGTGTAGCAAAAGGTCACCATGTTTACGGACAATATTAAAGGCCTGACAGCATAGATCTACAAAATGGTGAAACTTCGTTGAGGGTCTATCGCCGCCATTTATCACGTATGCCATGTCTGAGGTAAGTACAAACGGTACACGATCTCGTTTGAAATTTCCAAACATCTGTGCATCGCCTAGAAACTTGCCAAAATCTATGTGGAATAAGTGACCGGATGTTTTAAGCATTATATTGTCGTTGTGTCGATCGCATATTCCCAGAATATAGGTGGCGACACTGTAACCGGCACACGAAACTATAAAAAATATGGAGTGTAAAATTATAGGAAACCTTACAAGTGTGACACCATCACAAATCTACATACCAGTAAAATTGTCAACAGCGCGCTGGTACTCAAGTTGACTTGGATTCTGTCGGGCCAACCACTCAGCAATTGGTTTATCTTTGAATGACCCTGTTAATCCCCACTCCACCTGAATCCGACGCAGTGTCTCTGCTTCGGAAATCATCTCAATCATACCTTTGAAAAATATTTTTAAAATAAATTTATAAACAATTAAAAGAATAAGCTTGTACATACCTTTCTTGTGACCCGTGGGAACACAGTTAAATGTAACAATTTTCAGATCCAAACCCTCCTTTAGCCACAGCTTATCCATTATTCGTACCAGTTGTATGGTCAACATATCCTGCTGTAGATCGTCTCCAGCTTTAAAAATGGCTGGCAAAATTGTACGATCCGAGCCGAGAAAACTTATTTTTAACGGCAGAGTGTTTGAATTGAAAAAGCTACTATTTCGTGAATTAACCCCGGTCACCTCGAGACCAGGTCCAAGAGGCAGTGCCGTTGCACGATCAGCCAGAATATGATGTACAGCCTCCATGCCTTGCACCAAAGTCTTTTGACGTAACGACTCCTTGCACTGTTTCACATTCTGCGCCACATCTGCCAAGCTCTTGCACATCATATTCTGAGCCAAAAACCGAGCCGAGAGTTTCTCGCCACAAATGGCAAGCAGGGAACGCAACATCATTTGATTACGACGATTATAGCGTGCTTGATTGATAAGCGATGGATCAACATCACCGGTAAGTTGATCACCGGTATTTTGTG
This sequence comes from Bolitophila hybrida, assembly GCA_027564075.1. NCBI lineage: Eukaryota > Metazoa > Arthropoda > Insecta > Diptera > Mycetophilidae > Bolitophila > Bolitophila hybrida. The sequence continues at coordinate 11,435 of JANSTU010042612.1, read as the reverse complement.
GCGAATCTCCGGGTAAACTATGGACAAGTAGCCAGTACAGGTGATGTGCTACCCTTGGTGACTCCAGAGCACGACTTAGTAAAAATGTGGCCATCGGTGATGCTTCGTACGTATCATGTTTCAGAGCCTGCAGTAGTTGTGGCAAGAAATTAACTAGCTGATCGTTGGGCATAGCTGATACCCAGCGGACCGCTTGCGAACGCACTTCCATGTCTGGATACCGAGGTAAAAATAGTTCCAGTGCTTGCAACGGTGTCAGTGGTTGCCAGGACTTGATGAGAGCATGCAGATCAACAAGACTGGCAAAATCCCAGCTGTGTGCGGCATGCAGTACTTTGGGCAATGCGTGCGGAAGTGATTGGAGATAGTAACGTTTCTCCCAGAGAACTTCACGTTTGTCGACAGCACTTGAGTAGCCCTGCTCGGCGGTATCGATTAGTTCTTGTTGTAGATTTTGGTCGAGACTATTGAAGTCCAGGCGACGAGCGGCCGGATGATTTCGCAATGGTTCGGGAAATATTATTTGTCCACCGTAGCTTGGGATTTCGATCGACAGTACAGGACAGTGATAACCTTGCGGGTGAGTACCGATTGCAGGTGCTGGCCCGAGGAATTTGTCCGTTGTCGGTGGCCACAGAGACAGTAGGAATGAGCCTTGCACCATTTTTCTAGAATTGTATATTTTGTTATTATTTTTTTCATATTTCTAAAATAAAATTTACCTTTCAAAATCAAAGAACTGTATAGCTGACCACCCTAGCTCAACTTTTGTTACTTTTCTGACTGATCCATTATCGGGATTATTGTCTCCTCCCTCTGCGGGCTCTGTGGTACATCCGTAAAGCACAAAAATAAGCCTCGACTCTCTGGGTAACGTACATATAGGAATGTTCTCAAAGTTAAGCCTAAAAAACAGCTTTTAAAATAAAAATAAAATAAAATAAATATAGAAAATTACCATGTATCGAATTTCAATCGAGGAAAAATTCCACTGATCTCATTTGAGCACTGTGTAACCTCAGCATCACCAATGTATCGTGTTCCATGATAGATCTGGGCACCCAGCATGTAATCGTCGTGTCGCCAGTTCGTAGGCGGCCGATGCAAGCACATCAAATGCACCATAAACGATTCCGTTACATTCGAAATGGGTACCGGACGAGTTGCGTATTCAGGGACGTTCACACAGAAATCTACTCGAAACGCATGCGAATATGTCTCGAGCAATGATTGCACCGAGTCCCGTATGTGATTGCATCGATGTTTTATATGTTCAGCATTGGTCTTTGGACGCAGCGCCACCTCTGCATAGTTTCCGTGTTCGGACACTATGTCTAGTTTAGCTCCACTGTATGCTGATGAATCTGGATAACTATAGCTTGAGCTGCCGCCTGGTGCACACATTGATTTTAATTCATCAATTGCCTGGGTAATTTCTAGGGTGTCCAGTGCACCGAGTAAGGCGCATATCAGTTTAACAGCTTGGACAACACCTGAGCATGACAGAACCGTGTATGGTCCAGCATCTGTGGCATTAGACTCGATCTTAACAATCTCATCCTCAAGTGTTTCTGAAATAAATGGATATGATTTAAGTTATATATTTATAATGGCAAAAATCTTGCTCAGCCAATTTGTTCTGGTTGACAAAATAATTTACCTAGTAATATCATGAGATTATCATAATTGATACTATCCACTGGTTCATGAGCCAGAATATCCTCCAGTTTTAATTCAGAGTCTCGAATGTCATCCTGCAACGTTCGACCAATCGCATTGAGATTTGCACTAGTTCTGGGACACAGACCTAACTGTACGTCATGTTCAAGCTTAAGACTGTCGTGCACACACTCGAGTTGACTGAGTTTCGACGAAGAGGCTAACCACTCAGAGACTCCGATTGGTTTCAAAATAAATTCGTCAACATTCCCCAAGATGTAGCCTTCAAGCTCACAGAAAACGTGCATTATTACATGCTCAACGGTGGTGCCAACTAGAAATTAGTGAATTTGTTAGTAATTCAAAATATTGTATATACAAGAACTTACTATCACAAGTAAACACCACCGGCGGTCCGTATCCCTCGACTTGTCCCTTGCCATTGTTCAGCGAACTTCCCTCGCCACGACCTTCTGCGTTTCTCTTCGACGCTCTCAATAGTCCCTCGCTGTCAACGCACTCCAAAGCTGGATGAACCAGCAGCTTAATGCTTGTATCCTCAGAGTATAAATTACTGAACTCTGCCGCTACAACGTGACCCACATTCGTTGTACGATCAGTGTACTTGTACTGACCACGTAGGTTGCAAACCATCTCGTAAAAGGCTACCAATTCGGGATCATAGGTCTTTTTGATAACAACGTTTTCGTACAGTTTTGTAAATACTTTTCGGCGATCCAATACTTCATCTTGAGGCGAGACTCTATCTTCACTAAGCTTTTTACTGTTGCGCGGTGGCAATGGTGGTGGTGGACTTATCGTGCTACTTGGAAGAACTGGAGGGAGTTTCCAGCCAATTGGTGGACCCACTAGATTAAAAATGCAGCAGGTCAAATAAATTGTAAGATTGACTATTTAACTTCAACTTACCAGGAGACAAAGGTGTTCGATCAAGCTTATTCACTGCTTCATAAACGGGATCCGAATACTGGGTATTGCAACTGTACAGGTAATCGAAAGGATCATACTCGGAATAGTAAGATGTAGCACAGTCTGAAGCATTGTCGTCTGCAACAAGTAGAAATTCGGAAGTCAAGCGATAGCTTTGCATTATTATTACGCTCTATTGATGCTAGAAACGTGTTTTGTTATTTATAACCCCTCTTTGTTGTTTGCATTTCTAGCAAAACGTGTTTTTTTTTGTATATAATTATTTGTTAGTTATGCAGACACTCGACAGAAACACGGCAAGATAATTAACACCTTGTGGATGACATGTTGAGTGCAGAGCACCGCCAATAAGCCGCTGACTGTGTCGTATGCTTGCCGTATGATCGACAACATCGTTGACACTGGACTTGACTAGTTGGGCCAGATCCCGGAATACTCCGGCCAGTACAGTTTGCATTAATAAATATAAATAAACAAAACAAAACTACGGTTTTGGTAACTTTTGTAAACTTTAGTATATTCAAATAAAATAATGTTATGAAGAGCGCAACATTAAACTCTCTCTGTCTCTTTTTTTCCGTACTTGTCGCTTGTATTAATACAAATTATACACATGTGACTACAAATGTGGTGCAATTACGACTAATGTACAAGATTGACGTTTGAGCGAGTGTATATGGGAGTGTGTGTGTGTGTGATTAGTAGTTTAGAGCACTAGGGCCGAGAATGCGCTTTACTTGTCGATTTCAACTGATAAGAAACATAATTAAAGGTATGATAAGATAGAAGAGAATCATACACACACACAAACTAAATTACTCAAGTATGTAAGTTCAAAATTAGGCACATTCTTGTCAGTCATTTAAATTTTTAATATAAAAGAGACATTCGTACATTTCTAGATTTTAGATTTTGAAAAAAATACTTAAAACGTCATACATTTGTTGGAAATATTATTTAAAAAAAAACTGAATAAAAAAATCTAGATGTATGTATAATACTTTTTTTTTGTTCGTTGGCATCGTTTAGGGTTAGAGCGGTCTTATTTTATAATGTTGCGTTTACCTTTCTCCTCATCCGAAAACGAATCGGTCATTAGCAGCGGATCAAAGGCCTCAAGCACACTGACTCGAGAACTGCAATAAAGGACAATACATTTATAACCTAATACGCTTTATTTGGAAATTGAATATTCCTCATATAAAATTGCCGGTCTTTCTGATCGTATTGAAAGAAAATTGACTTACTTGTCTTCGATGCCATTGCTTAAATCGATTAGATCGTCACCCAGTTTCACTTTGGTCCGACGCACAACCTCCGGTTGACCAACTCCAGATAAATTACGTAAAGGTGTGCTCTCACGGGTCTGCTGTCGCGGTGGCACCTATAGACAAGGAAATATGTGAAAAAATTCTATTAAAACCAATCTAAAATCTTACTTTTGGTACCAATACTAAAGCTGACTCGGGATTATTAACATTTTGTGATGTCTGACCTAGGGAATAGTTAGTCGTTTGTTGAGCTGGCATTTTATGATTGTACAAAGGCTGTGGACCATATTGGGACTGTTGAAAAGGTACAGAACTGAATTGTGGTGTTTGATATGTGGGCACCGAAAAACCAGCGGGCTGTGTCTGTGGAACCACTGGTCTGTGAAAATTTGGCTGTTGTGCTGCGTACATAATAGGTGCACCCATACGAGGTTGTACCGCATAGCTCATACTGTACAATTTATTGAGTTGGTCTGGTGTAAGTGGTATTTGTTGCGATGGTGCAGGAGCTTGCTGAACACCCGCGTAAGGAACCATTTGAAGGCCGCCAACGTTGTTTTGCGGTAGAACATTCTGATGAAATCCGTACGGTTGTGCAGCTGAATTATTCTTAGGGATTTCTTGAAGTTGTGCGTTAAGCCTATTACTAAAGAGTATTAATGTTGTTTTGTACTTAAAATTATTAATTTCATGACATACCCTTTATGCATCTCTCCAACCATTTGTACAAAACTTGCGTGTGGATCTGGGACAATCGGTGCCGATTCATTCTGAGCAATCGGAACGGCAAAGGAAATCAAATCGGGTTCATCCTTAGTGGCAAGTTCTCGGGTTTCACTGTGTCGTCGTGGTGGCACAGCCGGCGGTGGCGCAAGTGATCCACTACTTGATGAAGGATGTAAGAACACGTTCGATGTATTATTAAATGATCCCGGTCTTCGTAGCTGCTGTGCGGAAACCGCTGTAAACAAACAAAAGATGAAAAAGATGATATCTATAATGTGAGATCAATAACTTACAGTTTGACTTATAAATACTACTTCCGTTGTTGGTTTCCGAAAGCGAGTGATGTATTTTATTCCTGCGAAACTGGTCCATAGCTAGTGTCTCCATGCTAAGGGCCGTAGCTTTTTCCAGATCCTCACGGAACTGTCGCTCGTGCTCTGATTCCAAGTTATTTGCCATTTTAGCTATTTAGCTAGTTAAAACGACAAGTTTATAATAATCGTCATACAAATATCATCTGCGTAAAACGAAATTGATAACAAAGATAAGAAATTAGACAAAAGCTGTATGCTTTATGCTTTAAGTGTGCATATTCTAGCAATCTAAACCGAAAACGTAGGCGTCAAGCTTCAAACACAAACAAAAACGCCCGCAAAGGAAGTAAGAAGATAAGAAAATGTTAGGAAGCAAACTAAACCATGCACAAGTCTACCGCCTTGCGTTCGTCTGCAAAAAGTCTTTGAACTACACACAAACAATGTGACAGATGATTCGAAAACTTCAGGTGTGCATATTAAGTTGATTTTAGGAACGAACACTAAACTAACCTGTCGATTAGCACCTGATCTGACTGCGGAAATGGTTTAATTGTATAAATTTAATGGATGTGCATTCTTTATGCGAATATTTACTGTGGATTCGCAAAAAACATTTTTGCACGCAAAATTGATGGACTGTCAGGTTTATTATTATGTTTGATATTTGCGGAGTGCGCGCTGCTCGGTAATGGTATATGATGGTAGTGACGTTTCGCCAAGTATTTGAGCGATAAATTACGTCGATGCAACAGCTTAACCCGGCATGCAGTAGGGCTAAATGCATATATACACTTTGTATTTAGATTCTGATGTATTGCATTACATGTGAATTTATAAATTCTATACACATATATTTAATTGATATTATATTTAACTTTACAACATAATAAAATTTAATATCACATATGTATATTTGTTATTTGAAAATTGTGCAGCCCTACTTTGACATACATTTCATCATATCATGTCAAATTTCGGCGAGTTTTTCTTTATTTAATGGAGTATTCACAAACAAAAAATTACAATTTATATTTTATATTAATTTAAAGATATATAAAATATCAAGTAATTGCATACAAATATATTTATCAATACATAACATATTATTAAAACAATTTATACGTATTAATTTTTAATATATTGCAGTTTTCCTTCGCACACGTACAATGTGACAATTCTTAGTGATTTAGTAGCGCATTGAGTAAAGTACTTTTAGTAGAAGTGGTGGTTGTTGACGTTCGAAGTGACTAGTGAGAGTCATGATAAGATAAGATATTTTGAGCCACATATAAAAAGTAGATGGTGCTGCATTTTTTATAAGTTTATACATTTTTTTTGCCGGTATCAATAATTCATCATTTGCAGATAAGATGAGCACTAGAGCTCTACAAGTTCAAATACAAGTGTCTGCGGGTAGTAGTTTTTGATGTTCGAAGTAACTAACGAGTCACGAGCCATAATTTCACACCTCTTTTTGCATTTTTATCAACTCATCGTTTGTTACCAGATTTCATATATGAGATTTTATCCTGTTTTTGACAGTTTTTTTTTGCTTGTTTGGTGAGTATGCTATCCTCGGAATCATCAATTTATCATAAGTATTAATTGCATAGATATGTTGCCTGTATAATTTGTATTAAAACATCGATAAAATATATTTTTTTATAGTACGCGTCCTTTGAAAATAGTTGAAACGAGTTGGTAACAATTTATCGTCATCGGTTATTACGTCACATACTAAACAAAGTCCCGTTCCTAAAGAGTTCAACTATTTCGTCTATTTGAGTTTTTTGTTTGTTGGTATTAGTGTGTGCGGTATTTTTTGTGAGAATTTATTATTACGATAAAAGGAATATACATACAGCTTTGACAGATGTTTTACACTTATTAGTGTCCCAAGTTTTTTCCTCGGCAGCTTGCAAATGTAAATCGGGAGCTTGTGTTGCTACCATGAGACAGATTTATGTCAATCTGAGGGTCAATCTTTTGGAAACGGAACTTAGTATGTAAGTAATCGGACGATGTTTAGCCTATTTAGAGTGTAATTATACCTGTTTGTTTTTGTGTACTTTAGTGGTTGTTATATAAATCCGAGTATAAATCCTCGACACACGCCAAGCGAGAAAAGTCGAAACGGCACTATTGTCTTATTTTAAGGAAGATTAGATCTCGGTGCATAGGAATATTTAAAAAATATTTGCAAATTTGTTAGAGACACAACAGATAAAATTAGTCGACTCCTTAGCATCTTCACAGAGTCTGCACTATCAGATGCTTCCTGATGGAAAAAAATTATTGCGTATAATAAAGAAGAAATGTTATGAATTCACGCATGAAAAATCTAACAATGGTAATAACTGCGCCATCTATTGATCGTAGAAATCGACAAAATCGCCGCAGCAGTGCAGCACTGTCGTTTTGTCGTACTTTGTAGAAATAGATACATTTGACATTTTAATTAAAGTTTTTTCTCTTTTCTCTCTTGTTGTCTTCTGTACTTCTGTCATTCTGGATTCTGCTTGATGCTTGTTAGGTGTAGCTGTTTCAATATCAAAAGTCAGACGCTTTCTGTCGTTTGGTTTATTTTCCGATTTAATCCAATATACCGGCAATACTAGAACCACAGCATACTTGCAGGTTTATCCAATAACTCTTTACCGACCGAGTAGAAGGTATTTATAGATATATATTTTAATATTATCATATAAACAAAAAATTATAATCCTAACCTCAAAATATATTAATAATTAAAAATATTTTAGTTTTCACTCAAGATGGACTTTCAAAATCGAGCCGGTGGTAAAACCGGTGGTGGCGGTGTCGCCTCCTGGTCTGAAACGAATAGAGATCGCCGGGAGAGACTGCGTCAACTGGCTCTTGAAACCATCGATCTCAACAAGGATCCGTATTTTATGAAAAATCATTTGGGCTCGTATGAGTGCAAACTCTGCTTGACTCTACACAATAATGAGGGAAGTTACCTAGCACATACACAAGGTAAAAAGCATCAGGCCAATTTAGCCAGACGTGCTGCAAAAGAGGCAAAGGAAGCGCCCACAATGCTTGCACCAGAGAAACCACGCGTAGAACCGAAGAAATTCGTAAAAATCGGTCGTCCCGGTTATCGAGTTACTAAACAACGTTGTCCCGAACAGGGTCAGCAGAGTCTTCTATTTCAAATTGACTATCCCGAAATATCGGACAACATTATTCCGCGACATCGCTTTATGTCTGCTTATGAGCAGAAAATTGAACCACCAGACCGTAAATGGCAATACCTTCTGTTTGCTGCCGAACCTTACGAGACGATCGCCTTTAAGGTGCCAAGTCGTGAGGTCGAAAAGACCGAGGGCAAATTTTGGACATACTGGAATCGAGACACAAAACAATTTTTCCTGCAGTTTGCGTTCCGTACTGAAGCGCCAAAAATGATTCCACCACCACCACCAATGCGTATGAATAATATGCATGTGGCCATGTCAAATGTGCCGCCCCCACCAAGGCCACCAATGTTCAATCCAGTGCCTCCTCCACCACCAATGGGCGTACTGCCTGTTCCGCCACCACCAATGTAACTCGGATGATACAAGAATTAAACTTCTATTAACTGATATACTGGATTTAATAATACAAAAGAACCTGCTCTGGTTAAAATTATCTATATTGTTTGTTTTAGTGTGTGTGTGTGACCTCTTAGATAAATAAACATTTGTACAATTTATATTGACCTATATCTATACAATCCAAAGACTGGAATGAATTTATATGTCTGGGCAGCATTATTGAACCTGAATAATTCAACATGAATGTGTACGTGTTTATAAGACGAGCATTGTTAAAATTGCAATAACTTAAAAGAGAAAGATATATAGAGTAAAAGATTTAGAACATTAGAAAGAGTGTCTGAACATATCAGCCGAGAGCTGCTCCTAGATATACATATACATATATATTTACAACTACTGAACATTGTCATTATAAAATCGGATTAAGAATGCGATTTGCGTAATTTCTGTTATTTTATATATAATTTAAATCACATGGTTGCACTTCTCCATCAGGCCTACGATGAAAAATGTGCACAGAAAACAATCGAAATAGAGCACATCACGGTTCATTCTGAGGACTGCTGTTGGCCTCATCGTCATTCGATCGTTTTCAGTTTTTCACCGAGTAAGCCTGATAGATCTGTTCGGCCTGCGCTTTCACTTGTTCTGATGCAGTCTTGGCCGCTTCTTTAATTTTGCTAGCCTTCGATATGTGATGGTGCTCGGTGTTAGCATGACCGGAACCATGTAACGGGAACATTGCATTCAGCACATAGTTGAAGCCAAATACCTACAAATGATTATAACCGTATTATATGGTTTATTATAAATATATTATTAACTCAATATTTACCATTTTATTGCAGTTCTTCTTGAAACGTTCAACGCCAAAAGCTCGAATAGCTCTTGAGAAACCAAATACCTGTGAGTCTATCCATGCCGATCGAACGGCCACAGTCTTGCCGGGATTCTCCGTTGACGTCGTATAGACGACCTTTTCAACGACACTCTGAAAAAGATCTGTTATCAGTAAACAAGATCTATACGAAGTTTTCGAATTACTCACCATGACCTTAGTCATTGCAATGTTCCGTGTGTAGGTCGTAAGCGTACGTGCCTTCGGGTCAACAATAGTCTCCTCGACGATTTTCACTGTATTTCCACCCCTGTATATACGTTCTCCCCATTTGGGCACAGGATTACTCTTGGTCAATAAACGTTTTGAGTGCAACTTGCCGTCTCGTACCTCTCGCTCTATCGTGTCCTCTGACAGAACATGCGAACTAAAATCATAACAAACATACGCATAGTAAATATATAGTTATAGTCCAACATTTTATTGATTGCATAATATTGACACTAATAAATACATAGAACTACAGCCTTGAATTCAGTGTAAAAATATGCAAATACAATCATACCTATGAGGATTCGGGTATCGATTCCAGAAGCCCTGCACTACCTGATCCCAGCTGTAATTAAATTCCGTGGTATTTTCGTAGTATTTTGCCATGTTGATTCAGAGTTTTTTTTATGCGAATGTGCTGTGAGCGTGCGTCGGAATGAATTAAACGGAATATTTTCTATCGATTTCTGAATTATGCGGGCATAGCACAGTCTTTGATGAAAAATCGCACTAATCACAGATAAAAAAGATAGCGCACACCATTTGTGTTTTTTTCAGGTTAGAAGAAGGGTTTTTTGTTTTGGACTTTGAACACGTTAAACACGGAATAATTGAAATAGTTTTCACTGAATTTTGTGTCGAAATATATTAATTAAACCACAGACTGTTTCGTGTATTTGCAGTCACGTTTGTTTAATTTGTCTTTAAGATCTAGGGAACCAATTACAATATTTTTTGGAAAGAAAAGACGTGAAAACGAAAGTTTATGAAAAGGCACACACAACGACACAAACCCAAGAAAAGTGACGTTTGTATTTTGCGATGACAGAGAGAGGCGGCTTGAGCAATGACGTATTGTGCTCTTTGAAGAAAAAACTCGTTGAGTCAATGGTTTCACATAGATTTGAAGCGATGGCACCACTGTTGTAGGTTTGAGTGCATGATATATGGTATACAAATATTGCATATACTCAACTATGTGTGTGTGTACTTCCCCGATCAACCTTGTTAATTTAATTTTCGAAAAATTCAGATTTAGTTTTCTCGCTATATTCACATTAATAAAATTTATAAAACACGCAGCGTGCTTAAACTTAGAAATACGCAATATTCTCAATATAAAACTCAAATCGTGAACTTTGCGTGAATTCTCTGTGTGCACGGAATCTGCTTTGCTATTTTATGAAGTTTTAATAAATGTTTTATTTGCGTATAGTTGTATATATTAAATAAATATTAATTATGTCTTTTCTTACTTAAAGTTATTTGTATATTAGATAAACCACACCGCCATGTCATCGCCAGTGCCAGCCACAAGCTATTATATATATATAACCTACAAATTTGCCACAAGTTCGCTTCGTCATGAATCCCCCTTCGTTCCGCTATCACCTGTGCGCATCCGCTACTTTCTTCGTTTTTCAAGTTTTGGATCTGGCGTAAAATATACTAAATTTAGTTGTGTTTTAAAAACATAATATGACAGATGTGATGAATAAGAAGATTGCTCCTAAACATGTACTCCACGAAAAGTCATTAAAGTGGCATATAAAAGGTTGTCAAATATCTCGCTTCCGCTTTTTTTGCTTTTTATTCAATGCTTTATAAAAAGAGTTACAGTGATCGGATTTAATTCAAATTTGTTTTTGTTCGATAATCTGTTTCCATCTAGCCGGCACTTTCATAATACCCCCCTTGTAGAACCCTCCTCCTTATTTGCGAAGAACTCGGACAGCCTCTTTTGAGGCCAACTTTACACAGCCAAGGGCGTTCGTCATGGACAGGAACAGGTGGTAATCACTTGGCGCTATGTCCGGGCTATATGGTGGATGCGATA
>JANSTU010042601.1:0-10785 GCA_027564075.1 Bolitophila hybrida | reverse complement strand
AAATATGTATGTATACATGACTGTATATGTGTGTGAGATTTTTTTATCTACGCGATAATGCAAGTCTCTTCTTTTATACAGAAGAATACACAATATCTATGTATATATATATAGTATTTGTTTGTGATTTATTTTTTTGTTGCGCTTGTAATGTTTTACATTTTGTAAACCTATGTGCGTCATATATGCTGTTCTGTGTTGAATATTCAGGACCAACTTTCTTCTGTACTGCGTGGTTGCTTGTTGGACGTTGGTTCCGCTTATGAGTGCTTGATGAGTGCGATAGTGCGTTTGATAAGAGCGAGATGCATCGTGCATAGGATGTATTGATTGATGATGACTTGCTGAGCGAGCGCCGACTCAGAGATTCATCGAGAAAATGTACATTATATGTGTATATACATAACATATATAAATATGTATATATATAACAGCTTTAAGCTTACTGGGTGTATTTATATGCATATATGTGTGCATGGATGTGGAGGACTGTGCAATACCAACATCTAGGTCATCCCGAGCAGGATTATTTTCCGCCTCTGTTTACTGCATTTGTGCGTTTATGTTCCTGGCAATGAGCCCTTGTTTAGCTGGCACTCAACATGGGGTTTAACATATAAATATATACGTGGGATGGAAGTCTACCTAACCACTTCTACTTACTACTGATCCTTAATTATGTTGCTTAATAATGATTTTCAGAAATGTAATCCAATTTTAATATTTTGCTGAAAATATGAGTGGGCATTAAATCAGAGCTTTGCAGACTGTTCTTTTGTTTGCTAATCCTTTTCTAGATTATTTTAAAACAATATTTGGGTCAAGGGTTCTACCTGGATGAGATAAACATTCTCACATTACTATACTATATGAACGTTTGTATAGTTAATTGTGTTGAATGTTATTTTATAAATATATTTTTAATTCCATTTATTAAATATTTGCATTCTAATAAATTAATGGGGTGTTATTTAAAAAAAAAAACATTTTCATTTTATGAAAAAAATAATTTAAATCTACTTTCACTCATTATTTGCACTATCTCCAAATCAGAAAACTATCAAAACAAAGGGTATTTATCTTACACCCACCCCTCTATCTTTTTGTTCCTGATGCGGCTGATTTAGTTTTAATGTTTCTAGTCTATCTTTACACTCTAATATAAATAAACATATAATATATATAAAATAGACTCTACATTTCCTGAACCGAAATATGTGTTAGCGAAATTAATGCAAAAACCACAAAATTAATATTTTTAGATTCTCAAAATGGGCGTCTCCAAAACGGGAACCTAAAAATATTATTGGTTGATTTATAGTTATTTTTTCTGTCCAATCATAGTTAAGATTACCTCGAATTTACATTGAATCGACGTAATATTTATGCAGAAATTGTGGTAAAAATTATCTACTACGGTTTATATAATAAATAAATATATGTATATAAAACCTACATATTTCTTACTTATTGCTACCTATTATACGATGCAGTCAACAAAGGCCCTACAATGTTAATTCAAAGTATGTATACAGTTGCAGACAACTTATTGGAAAGGACAATGGTTAGTCTAACGGTTACTTTGTCGAAGGTATAATTAAAAAAAAAACACATAATCAATCCAGAGAAATATAATTGAAAACGCATGATTTGTGTTCGGTGATTATTATATTATATTATATTAGAATCGTGTTTTAGGTTTACTTTTTCTTGTATTTAAAGATGGCAGGCAATGTCTAAAGAAATAAATAAATTTTAACTATGGTATTAACAAATTTATGTTGTTTCCAATTTGTTGTTATTTTTTATAAATATAAATACCTATGCGAAAAGTTTATAATCTTTTTTGCATATATATTATTCGAGTGAATTATAATTGCTTATAATTGCAAGGTTATAACTGTACATCAAAGCATGAAATAAAAAAAACATATTTAAGTGTCTTTTCCCCATTTTTTTGAATGATCATGCAATAGCTCAATTTTTATAATATTATTTGGCAAACGGTTAACTATAATTCATTCTTTTAATAGAAATTTTACGTCAATTTCGGCCTGCGTGAAAATTGACGATTACCTTTTAAATAAATCGCTTATTTTGGGTGAACACCATACGCACACGTCGTTTTATTTTCTGTAATAAACTATTTCCGGTTATTAATTATATTATTGTTTTGGAATAACGGGATATTGATGCTATCTATTTACATATACAGACGCAGCCATCACTATTTTGAGGCTCTGCCCTCTTAATTTTTTATATTTATATTTAAAAGATAATTTAATTATTTATTTAGAACAGAGACTTATTTAATTTAGACTGTGCATTGATATTTATAGGTAAAGCTGCGATGCATCATTCATTTACACGTTCTTCAAATCAGTTTTATCCCCAGAGCTAACTAAAAAGTGTCGATTCAAACTGTAGTCCTTGGTCGATGGTGATTTTTGCTATAAATCATCCCGACACGGAAATTTTGACACGGAATACAGTATTTTTGGACCATGCGTTGCTGTCCTTGTTTATGCTGATCCAGTTGAATCGTTTTGTCAGAGCTTTTCGGTTTTATCTGCCGTCGGGATCTACAAAAAGATTTGTTTACAAATGGTCTAATGTTACCTGCTGATAATTCGCAGATTATATCGTTTGAATTCGGGAAACGTTATTCCTTCGTTATTTTTAATTTTTCAGTAGCCTGCTATTTTGGGAGCGTAATTCATTTGGTTTCAATTTTTGACAGTGTGTCGGCCTCTACTTGTTCTTTCTTGTCACTCTTAACTGGCGCGGGATGCCTGGTCTGATGTTTGTTTGAAATCGGTTAAGATTAGTGCGGATGGTTGTTCTTCCTGCATGGGACCTCTGAAGCGTTCTATAAAACCAGTTTGTAGTATTTGAGCATGACTAAAACTATTTTTAACCCATTAAGCCCGGCTGTCAAACCCATGGGCGCGGGGGTTAAAACCTTATGTGTGGAGTCCTTAGGTCTAACATAGTGCGCAAACACCCACTACTAGCTCCCCACCATCCTCTTTAATGAAATAGGGGAGGGTGCGTTTTCGCACCCTCAGGCCGTAATGACTTCTAAATTACTACTGAAAAAAGAAGAAATTCGAATTAGTATTCATTTATTGATAATATAATTTTGATCCCAGTATTTAAAACCAAAGCGTATTGGTTTCCCGCGTATGATCATATTGCATCCATGTTTGCCGTAATAAGCGATCATCTGTTCATTTATGCTCAGATGGTGCTAAAACACACCAAATTGCACGAACTTCCTGTTCAGAATTTCATTGAAAGTTGTCACTTTTGCGTCATTTACATCTACTTCATCATTCTTGCACAAATGAAAATTCTATTTGATACGCATGAATCTATCGCGTGTCATATTCATCTTTCTCCAATGAACTTCCGAGCGAGGATTTTTCTGACCACTAACAACGAATCGTTTGTTTTCTTCAGTAGTAATTCTGAACTCACATAAGTCGACGGGTGCGAAAACGGTAAATTATTGTATTGGTCTGCTTTTTTTAGAGAATATAGATTTCTACTATAGCTATCGATCCTTGTCATTACTTTTTTTATTTTATTTTTAATTATTATTTAAAACTATTTTAAAAACTTTTTTTTTGTAAATTGAAAAATTCACAATTTTGACTACAGGACCATTCCTGGTAGATGGCGTCTTATGGGTCAATTTTTTTTTTAAATTCGTGTTTATGGGGTGCGTTTGCGCACCCGTAGGGCGTAATGGGTTAATTGGAACAACTCTTGGTGCCATGCGATATTTCTGATAGTTTGAACTTTACCGCTTAACATCCGAACCTTTGGGATAATACTTGCTAAGCTGAGATTTGCATAAAATTAAATACTTTACATCTTAAGTATGAGTAGTTACCAATAAAATTCACACCAATTTTCTAAAATGTTGGTCAAACTGATCCTTTTAGTCGATTTGTAATTGTATTGAAATAGGTATAAAACTGTAATTAACAATTTAATTTTAAACTTTAACCACGGCTTAATCCCGGCCGGCAGAACGAAGTCTTTTTCGAATGTAGCACTTTAAATCGGTAGGTTCCTCATGCTATTCATAGCCTATTTCTGCAATAGGTTATTGATTTGGAATAACGGAACATTAATGCCTTCAATTAATATATACACACGCACCCTGTATAGAACAATAAATAGCATGATAGATCTCGGTGCATAGAAATATCTCAAAAATATGAGAATTTGCCCTGCAAAGTTGTCGCGTCAGGGCAAATTGAGACTCCTAACCATCGGGATGTGTTGTGTGTTAGTGTACAGTAGCTCCAATAGGAGTAGCACAACACAAACAGCACATTAGCATGACCTGACCACTGGTGTGAACCCGTAATGGTCAATGAATCCGGTCTGCGGCATCACACACTGGCCCTATGTCCCACAAGGGATTACATGATTCAATGAGATACACAAATATACAAAGAATTAATTTATCGAATTATATACTATTGTTTTATTTTCAGGAAAAGGATCAGTATGGCAACGAAGTCTCTCGCTTGGCACGTCCATTACCCGTTGAATATCTGCTCGTCGATATTCCAGCTTCGACACCGTTGGTTCCAGTCTACACATTTACGGCTCGCAATGACAAAGCTATGTTTCCTGTTGAGAATCGCTTACTGGACGGACATCTGCAGGATTTTAATGCGCTTAGTGCGTACCTATCAAAGTGGGAACCAAATGAGTTCTTAGAGGTTAATATATTTTATAATTCTCGAATAACTTTATATTGTGACATGCAATTTCAGGCCGTCTCTGACTTCCACTTTTTGCTGTATCTGTCACGCATGGAAATGCTGCCCATGAAATCGTCAATGGCTCCACTATTGGATGCTGTACGTTCCAAAAACATTGTCGCAGCAATTCAGTGGAAAGAGCAGGAGGTGTGGACCACCCTAGAGAGTCTTATAACGGCTAGTTCAAGCTCTGCTGGGTATGAATATAAATCACAAAACTAGAATAATAACATACTAATAAAGTTTTATTTTTTCAGTGGCAGTGGACACTATCCGACTAATGCTGCAGCGGCTGCCCAGGCGTCAAACTACACATGCGTTCACTGTACTTTTATTAATCCCGGTGAGGGTAATAACTGTGAAATGTGCGGTCTGCCCAGGTAACGTCATTAACAATTACACACGAAATTGTTTGAAAACCTCTTACATGTCCATCTTTCAACAGGTCCTAGGAATGATGTTCAGAACGAAGTGAGAGCTGTGCAAAACACGCCTGCAAGCAAAAAAATAAAACAATGGCACCGATTTTTTTTTCAATGACTATGTGTACATTTTTGTTTTCGATATTATGTTTTGGCAAAGCTAAATTATTAAAAAAAAACACACACATGCAAAAAAAGAACTGTGGTCCAATTCATAATTTGTTTTTATTTTCCTTCTCTATGTATATGTTAAAAATCGAATTTAGACAATCAAAATCGAAGAGGACCGGGCATCGGTGTTTGAGTGTACTTTGCACATTTCGTTTTCGGCACGCATGTAATAGTATAGATTGTTGTTTTTTGAAACGTTTGGAAAATATAAAAAAAATAATTTGAAATTTGTATATTTATTAGATTAGTCTTGTCGTTATAAAAATAACGTCTGTACTGTAATATAATTCAATTATTTAGATATAAATAAAATCTTGGGCGTACAATTATTAAACATTTTCAATGAAATACAGCGTCCCTACCACCAAACAATTCGTTTGCGCTCTCTACGGCTTAAATATAATTACATTTAATTTGTAGTCTATATTTTGTATGCAAGTGCGATTCTAGTTAAACGGTTACACCGACAGCCGGCTTTGTGCCCAGCACATCCGACAATTTCTGTTGATATGTGGCCAGAGCATTTTTACTGGTGCAGGTCAACTGCAGGGCATTCAAGTACTGAAGTTCCGTATACTGGGCACCTTGTTCGATGATAGTGGTCAGAATTTCCTATACAAATAATATGTATTAGTATTAATTCAAGCTAATCAATATTTCCAAAGAACACAAACCTCTGGATCCATATAGAGCATTTCATAGAATCCACGTGCATGGTCCAGAGCAACTTCACGCGTTGCTGTTATACTGCTCAGTGTTTGCTGGAGAGCCTGTGCATTTCGGATCATTTTTTGAACACCCGGTTGATCGATGGACTCCATATAATTGGAGGCATTGATGAGAATGCGTGCGGCCAGGTGAGCCAGTCCCTCAAAGATGTACTAGAATTTAAGAATTTAAATAATAATATAAAATGAAACAAAGAAACAAAAATTGTTAGTACCTTAGTTTTACGCGGATGCAGTGTCGTGATAAGCGCTTCGTCCATTTCGGATAGTACCTTGGTCAACTTAAGCACCTTGGTGTCCGGCTCCATAGAGTCACCCTTATTGGGATTATTGCTTTTAATACGATCCGAAGCATTAGCCTTCAGATAGTGGAAGCACTGCACACGAACTTCCAAATGCAATACCAGCAGGCACGTGTTGGCCAGATCATCGAATTCAAGTGCCAGATTCGTAAGCACCTTAATCGTGCCATCCTTAACAGTTACTGGCGCATCACTACCCATGCGTATGTTGCCAGTATTCACCAGTGGCTTACGCAGATCGTTTGCAAACTCAGATATACGTCCCGAGAACCATTCCATGCTCTCCTGCAGAATTGCCAGTTCTTTTAGTACACCCACATCAGATAGGATCTCCTGATGCGATATGCCGCCTTCGCCTAGATTACTGGTTAGCATCTCAGCCTCACGAATATTACGTTGCTGAATCTGGCTGGGACTCTCCTCTTCGGACGTCATAAATGCGTTCGCTTTGAGTGACTTTCTTGGGCCATGTTTCGAACGTTCGCTTGATGTCTTCAGATCCGTCCAGTTGGGCAGAGTTCTACAAAATGATAATTCAAACTAATAAAAAATATTCATAGGCATTTCATTTAATTTATATACTTTAAAAACCTAGTGATATCATCGTCCTTTAGCCAGGCTACACTATAGATTCTTTTGTCTTCTGTCTCGGGCTGTACGATGCCTCGATAAGCGGCCTGACACGTTTCACGATACGTCTTTAGAAGAGAGCACACCATCTTCAGCAGATCTTCCGAGAAATCCGGCAAATCGTGTATTAGTTGCCGAGTTTCGGTGATTTCTGTAGTAAAAAAACATTATCAAACCCAACTTTGTAAAATAATAAAATACTAACGATTCTCAAAGAGCACAGTACTCTGCAACAGTGGCCGATTCAAGCCTAAAGCCTTAATCTCTTCGGCTGTAATAATGGCTCTCCATGCATCGTGATTTTTGGACAATGATTCCAGCGTAGACTGAAGTGCTTGATTATGACCCTTTGCCAGGAATGTTTCCTTAACGTGATTGCTCAAAAACTCACGTAAACTACTAGGTTGTCCCGATTTACACTTGATGAACGTTTCAATCTCATGAATGTACTGACTTAGCGGCAGATACAATACACGAATCAGAGCCGAGTTCGGTTTGCAGACGAGCGATTTGTCCCGTGAGTTACGTTCGGTTTTGAGACCGGAGGCATTGGTGGTGGTAGTAGCTAACAACAGAGCATCGTCGTTTGACATATCGGAGGCGTTTCGTTTATGTTCCTTGGTGCTGGATTCATCGTTTGTCGTTACCGAGGATTTGTCAAATTTGAACAAGATTTTTTTTCTGAAATAAAAGAAAAAATGTAATGTAACTTGACGTTGGGACTGCTTCGATACGTACGGTTGTGGCTTGCGCCTGCTGAAGAAAGAGTTTATGTTGTTTGTTTGATCTAAGAACGTGGAACTTGGACGCTCCTCATTGGTAGTATTCTGAATATCCAGATAGTCGGTAAGTAGTAACTGGAACTAGAGCATAAGAACGATAGTCAGATTTAAATTAAAAAAATATGGATTTTAAATTACAAACCACTGCCTGTGCCTGCGACCAATAGTCTACAATGTCGTAAGGTTTGACTATGATTGCGTAGCGCTGGGTAACACTTAAGTAGTTCTTGAGGAGCATACTGTGTGCCGTCGCCACCAGTTTGAATTGTTTAAAGATGAGTTCGACGAGTTCGAGCAACGGGTGCACAGGTGTATCGGATGTACCCAAAGTATTCATTGCTGTGACAACCAGCAGAGATGTCTGCTGGACAATTGACAGTAATTCTGGTTGAATCTGTATTTTTATGGTCTGCAAGAAAATATGGATTTAATTCTTGTTTAAAACTAATAATCTGCTAAAACTATACCTCCAACGATTCAGGTACTTTGTTTAATAGCGCAAAACATTCTACAATTATGCCCAAAAAGTATGTAGCATTCAAATCGGGATCAAGCAGTTCGGTATCGTCTATAATTTCGGTTTTGTTCATATCAAAACCTTGTGCCATTTCAAACAGAGCCTTGCGTATCTTCGTATTTGCCTCGGCACGTTCTGCAGAGCGTCGAGTTACGTTCCGCTGAAACGGCGACGAATAATTGCTGCCTCTGGCCGAACTTTGTCGCTGAAAACTGAGCAAAGTTTCCGATGAATTCAAATGGTACAGATGTTTGTTGAGCTCTTCGACTAGCTTCGTGTATAGTTGAGATTTTCGAGTTTCCAGATCGAGGCGCACGTCCTGTAGACCCTCTACATTCTTTAATGTACCCTCACCGAGTTCTATGGCCTGGGTCAGTGCTTTTGTTGCATGCAGATAGTGTTTTTTATTCGTGTACGATTGTACCAGAGCAGGGACCTTGCGCAACTCATTTCTGAAAAAAAATATTATATATATATATATATATATATATATTAAAAAGCATAATCATATATATAATCCTAGTTCTCACATTTGTTCTAGCATCTCTAGCACATATTTCTGTTGCATTGCATCCATCCACAGTTTCTTTAGCTCTTCACGACGACAGCGTAACAATTGCTTGCATGCCTGCAGATTCTCTTTGACAGCATGTATTTTATCCCGTGAAATGGTAACCTCTGCGGACACCTGACTAAACAGTTGCATAACTTGTGTAAGATCACCATCGTGCTGCGACACCAACTCGTTTAGCTTCAGATCTGTTTTTTTAAATTCCTTCTCAATCTTTTGCTTCTCCTTCTGACGCTCCTCATTCGTTTCGCTAGCATCGAGCGTCTTGATGACCGTTACCAGTAGTCCGCATCCGCTTTGCTATAACAATAGAAACATAATAATTAGTAGAGTAGCAATGGATATGCTGTGTTATCACAAAAATACGCCTCCTGCATTATAATTTAGACGAGCGCTTGATGAGTAATTGAAACACTACTTTCAAAGACAGATTTGCTTCGATCATAACCGATGAACTCAATAAAATCAGTATGACAAACGGCTCGTAATTGTCTTTCATCAGATTCAAATGTTTTTAAGGCTGTCTAAACCCACCTTACCGAGTCTTTTCCATATTTTACACCCCTTGGAGGTTTCACGGGATGTGGTGATGCCATTTTTGTGTATGTGTTTCTTGTCTATGCTTTTCTATGACATTTGCGTGTTTTTGTTTTGCTGATTTGACATTTAGCAAGAACACACCACTGAACCCAAATAATTATCGGTTATACGAACCATGTGTCTTTTTATTTGTGGGTTAGGCAGTCTGTCTCTTGTATATAGTGAACGCACTCTACTTATTACATATACGCATATATTTATAGGCAACTTCCATGCTGAAGAGATGGCGTGCGGATCGTAAAGGTAAATGGGGATAAACGTTGTCAAATCTTCAATTTTGTATGGTAAATTACCATAACAAAGACTAATTAATTGTATTACTTATAATGGTAATTTTTCTCACAAATAAACATTATAAACATATTTACCACATATTTAAGAGTATTTCCATTTTAATTATCTTCAAAAATATTACATTTTTATGTTTTAAATGTATATTTCAAATTGGCAGGGTATAAACGATCAATAAAGACAAACTTTAATTTATACGATACGTGAGTTGATGTAATGTGAGCAAGTATAACTTTTTCTTTATAAACATATAATTTTTGTTAATTATTGGTTATTTCACATATATTTTATATACTGCCATAAACAATATCAACAACACTGCTTGTAAATACATATACATATGTATGTTGTATGTTAATGAGTTTGACAGTTTTTTCACCCCACAGAATGTAGTTCCAAAATTTAGCACTCTGTGTTGCCCACTTTGTTGGATGTTGTCTATATGGTATCCAGACAGTTTAACGTGGACTATTTAACGTGGGACAGTTTAACGTGGAGTTGTTTTCCCTAAGCGTGACACCATAGCCATAGCCATGGGTTTACGCGTTGGCTGGCTTATTGTAGGACGCCGGTCGATCCCGGCTTGGCAGACCGAAGTGTTTTTTCGAATGTAGCACTTTAAATCAGTAGGTTCCTCTTGCTATAGTAAATAGCCTATTTCTGAAATGGGTTATTGTTTTGGAATAACGGAACATTAATGCCATCAATTATATATTATATAGAACAATGAGATATCTCAAAAATGTGCGCATTTGCCCTGCAAAGTTGTTAGAGTTGCGTCAGGGTAAAATACATATAGTGGTGTAAATAAATAAACAAAAATTAGAAAATTAGACTATACAAGATGGCTGGATATTGTGTCCGACCAGGGACGACTATCCAAACATCTAATTATGAGTAATTACACTTTAGGACACATGTGACTCCAATTCGCGTCTACACAGGACCATTCGTAGGACATTAACAAAAACTCAAGATATAAAGATG
>JANSTU010042590.1:0-10786 GCA_027564075.1 Bolitophila hybrida | reverse complement strand
TCCGCCGAATATTTTCGTGTTTGTGTTTTAAATTCAGGAGGACTTCCATCCTGACAGGTAATTCGCGATATTCGCGAGCTTTATAATATATTTACAAGTTTTGTGTGGTGTAAAAATATTATAACATATCAATTCTGTGGAATTATTAGAATGAATATCATGGAGTGAATGGTGGTATGTGTGACAGTGTATAGGATAATTTGCTCAACAGATAGTGAGATAGTATTGTGTTACATGATAATCGCTCATTAAGCGTGTGTGTGTCCTATTCTAAGTCTGGTTATTGACTAACGTTCTGACTAGAATATATGAAATGGAAATTAATATCTTCTCGTACGTTACCAATGTTCTTCTAGTTTTTATCGATAGTGGATGAAATTGTTGACGATCATTTAGAGCATTTATTACACTAGTCAAGTCGGAAAAATGACAATCTTATATACTGTATGTTGATGAATATTCTCTATAGGTTTATAGAGTTTAAGATTGCTTTTTTGGAATGTTCCATTTAATGACGCGGTTAAATTATCCATGATAATGCAATTATCGACAGCTGAAGAATTCCATTCTCCTAAGGCTTTCATAGATAATATTATTGTTTCAAGATCATTTGTTAGGATATATCAAAAAATATAGCAATGTGATTGTTTTGGTTCACTTAATAACCCATGAAACATACAAGTTTCATAGGTTATTAGGTAAGGGATTGGAGAATTATTCCTACTTAAATCACCATAGTTTTGATGAAATTAACTACAAGTCATCGATTTACCATGCCTTCGAGGATTTGATGCATAAAACTTTCTAGCGATATTGGGCGAAAACTGTCAGGTCCTGGGAAGCTGTGTTATAATTCGGATTGGAGATTTAATGTGGTTTGTTGTGTTGGATTTGGCATGCGTTATTGACTGGAACAGAATGAATTATTTGGCTATTTGAATAGCTTGTCTCATCTTCGCATGTGACTTTTTTGTATTGGATGTTGTTGTGAATTGTTGGATGAAGTTCGATTTTGAAACGCGACGAAATAATATATATTTATAAATAAAACCATTTTCTTTTTTTAGCCGATTCGGATAGTTTGAGTTTCACATGGTTATAAAGCCATAGAAAGACACCAGCCTAGAAAAGGGAATAAGTAACAAGGGCTAACGTATTTGTATTTTTTTACTTTTTTAAATTTAAACTGATAGAACGACTTAAGTATAATTTCTACAGATCTCAAAAAAGTATGTTACCTTTACATATGTTTTATAGTAAACTTGTTTATGTTCCGTTTTCGAGTCATCTTAACCTGCGCGATAGGATTTCGCTCTATACAAAATTATATATATATTATCACATATACGATATGCGCAATGGGAAAATGTAAGATATGAAATGTATCACTGGTTTTAAAACACAACACAACTTCTAGAGATTTTCTTCACGTATTTTCGTTATGCTTATGTTACTTATTTGAAAGAGTCTTCCAAGGCTAGATTACAAGAAAGTGATTTCTCTAAACATTTTGTATGTATTTGTATTTCAGAAGTATATTTATTCAAACCCATTTCGTATTGTATTATGATTTAATTATTGCTTTAATTTATATACTCGTTGGGAGCAGACATCTTTTCCGTATATTTGGGTCAGTAAGCATTTTTTATTTGCATATATTGGATTTTTTTGCATAACTCTGAACAAACAGTAAGTTGTGAGAAGTTAAACATGCTAATGCATCTAGAACCAAAATAGAATATTACACCTGGAAAAAGGTGTTTTTTCACTAACTTCCTCGGTCGCAGATATTTCAACAAAGTCTCAAGTTAATGTTTTAGCGAACTATTTAATACGACCAGTCGTCGTTACATATATATCGGAAGCATAGGTATTTATATATATTAATAAAATTTACTTATTTAAATTTAATAAATTGTATGTAGTTTTTTGTTGACAATATGCCTATCAGCTATTACATCATACATAATGCCTATCTGTGCATGTTCTCAAACTACAATTAATTATAATTATCAAATTTGTAAAATGTAATCTAGCTAGAGGCTAATGATTTAAATACATTCTATATTTTTAATTATAAATTATATTTTAGTTTATATGGATATACGCCAAAAAATGTAGCCATGTATACCTGCATTATTCATAATAATTCTTTTACAGAAAAAAAAACAAAGGGTCTAAAGAATTATTATGCAAGAAAATAACGTGTGCCAATGTATTAAAATGTATGTGCTTACAATAATATAAACATATCAACTAGCAAAAATGTGTTCAGCATACAATCACTCTTTCAGACTATATAAATGTGTGATAACAACATCCTTTCAAAATATTCACTTCCTCTTGCGAGCACTAATAAGTTTACTGTCTAGCAAAACGCAGTTGATTTCGGCTGATCGCTTTACTCGTATCTTTGGAAGTGGTGTTATTATATTCTTCCTTATAACGGCGAGAAAATAATATATTGGAATGGAATTAATACTCTTATATTTGTCTGTGTTATTGGTATGTATCATACAAGTAAAAAAAAAATATTTTAACATAAATCTTGTTGAAACTACTTCTTTTAGGGAAGTACTATGTCTACAGATTTCTGGGAAGATGTGAATATTATATGTCCAAATCAATGCGCGTGTCAGCAGTCTCATTTTATGGATTTATCTATAGCCCGATGGAGTCATGAAGCGATATCAGAAAAAGCAACGGAACCAATAATGAACGGAAATGATGTAAGTTAGGTTAACGTTCTCGTGTGCTTTATCTGATATGTTTGCAATTCTTTAGGCAATCATCGAAAATGATATAAGCTATGAAAATAATTCAATGATACGATTTGTTATGTGTATGGTTCAGGAGTATGAACAATTTAAGGATATGATTGTGTCCTTGCCACAGGATGTTCAGGCATTGGTTTTACTATACAATGGCAACAAAGATGACTTTCAAAGTAAGTGGTTGATAAATTGGGAAAAATATATTACTAAATTTTCTTTCAATACAACAGTCAAGACTAGTGAATTTATTATGCTGACAGAGCTTATTGTGATCGAAATTCGTGGAACAAATGGTCGACAATTGGAGATTTTGCTCGACAAACCCATGCCGTTGCTTAAGTACGTCAATTTTGAAACCATAAATCTAATGGGATCGGAAAACACTCATCTAAATCAAGACAGTATTCAAAGTTTTGAGTTTTTTGAATACGTACCAGAAAGTGAAAAGAACTATGGTTACAATTTGACTTTAGAAGTCGAAGAAGAAGAAATTAAAATCGTTCCTTACGATGTGTATATTATGGAAAAAACCAAGTTGAAAATGGTGTCATTCTACGGTTGGACAAATCTAATAGTGCTTAGAATACACAATTGTCATCTTGATGATCTTCACTGGGAGATGTTTGATGGACTCACGAATCTCAAACATTTGTCACTAGAGCACAATGAAATACAAATAATTCCACCGTTTGCATTTTATGGTGCAATGCATCTACAAACTCTATCATTAGCACGGAACAGCATAATTGACTTAAACTACAGATCTTTGGCCGGACTATTGGAGCTAGAAAAGCTGGACTTAAGCAGCAACAATTTAACTAAATTGTCCGAACTTTCCTTTCCACCGTTACCAAAGCTTAATATAGTCGACATTCGAGAAAATCCTATAAAGATTATTTTTCCATTGACATTTGCTGTGATGAATAATACAGAACATTTGTACATTGGTTCAAAAGATTGTGAACTTGATATGTCCATGGGTAATTCTTTCACGTCATTGGGAAAATTGAAATCGTTGACTATAACCAATGCAACGGCTCCGGTCATGTACCAAAACATTTTTAAAGGTTTAAAGGAAATGGAAAAACTAAAGATACACGGAAACTTTTCTCGTATTGAATTCGATGCATTTGCTGAATCACCAATGCTAAAAGAACTAATTCTGAGTGGTTGTGGAATTCAAGAGATTTCTATGGATATATTTTATGGAATGCGTAATTTGGAAATCATCGATATATCTCATAATCAAATTGTGTACATGCCTCCCGGAGTGTTTGATGATCAAAAGAAAATTGCAGAAATATATCTTCAGGGTAATAAACTAACCGAACTTCCAATAAATTTCTTCGAGAAAACTCCGACGGCCCAGTTAATAAGGTAAACAATTTCAATTTATATATATATAGATAACATCAAATTTTCTTATAGACTTATAGACAATCCATGGGTATGTACCTGTGAAATGGCGTCATGGAAACAATCAGTATCTAATAAAGTTCGCTCAGGAAAATCATCTAAATCATGCTTCCAAAGTGCCTTAAATGGAAAACGGGTAACATGTGTAGAAACCGGTCTAAAGTATACTTACTCGTTTGACAATAAATTGTCCCCACGTTGTGATGGAGGACCATCCAGTATGCAACACCAAAGTGTATACTACTCACTTCGAAAGAATATGAAGTGCACCGCGACGAAAATATCCAAGATAAGTCTAGATAAAAAGAAGCTGCCAGTAGGTACTCAATCGATGCATCCTGGTATGCATGCAAAAATCATAAGACAGCATAAACATCAGTACAAATATCGAAAGACAATAAAAATGAATAATAATATAGATTTTTTGCTGAAAGACAAATCAAAGTCTGAAATTGTATGGAAGAAAATTAAACCGACTGGATCGAACTGGGAAACAATGGATAACTCAATAAACATTTAAAAATACAAGCTAAATATTGTATAGGTAATTAATTCTAAATTGTTTTTTCAAAATAAAGATAAGCTTTTATTTTTAAATTACTATGTACCTATTATATTTATATATTATCATTATCTTGTTTAAATAACTTACCTCTAAGTAACGTAGCAAGCGAGCCCTTGTAAATACTGCGAATACCACCTTCTTTGTACAGTTGCTTAGCACAATCCACCATGCCATTGTATTTTTGTGGCGAATTGCCACCTTGCTGAATTTGCAAAAGACACTTGATTCGCTCTCCGGGAGCCATAATGCTAGTTGTAAATATGCCGGAAAAGGAACCGGCGGCAAACAATTGCGTATTCGTTAGTTTTTCGTCGGGGTGCGTTTGCTGTAATCGTTTGCCTACGCCGAATCCAAAGAAACTCATTGCGAATATTGGAGCCACTCCTGTAATTGGTGCAGCCATGCCTTTGTACAAGCCTCGGAAACCCTCACGCTGAACGGTTTTCATCGCACAATCATATGTTCCAGTGTAAAGAGGAGAAGCTCCAGCTGCCGGTAATGGCATAGTTTGAAGCCGTACCTGTGAATAAAGAAAGCATATTTTATAAATATTTTGTTAAGAATTAGTTATAGACATAATCAATTTGATGGTGTATATATAAAGCAACAAATACGTTGTCTTGGACTTTGACCTTTAACTATAAATATGTTAAAATACCTTTATTGTATCCAAAGGATGACCTGCAATTACAGTGCAAATACCGCCAAATCCTCCAGATAGGAAATACTTTACTGGGCTAGTTTTTTCCGACATATTTAAGGCGATTGTACAAATAAATTTTATTAGCGCAGTTTACTGATTTATTGTCGTCAGAAATACAAAATGAAAATAATTTTCGATTGACCTTTGAACACCTTTTTAAATGTCAGTCTTTTTTGTTATATACAAAAACTGGTTTAATAAAAGTTTAACTATAATAACTAATTTTGAGACCTAGTTACAGAATATTAACAAATATATAATCAAAATATGTTCAAATAAATAAAAAAAATAATTGTAACGTCAGTTTTTATTGACACTTGACATATTGTGCACATTTTTTAACAATACAACCCTGGAATAATTTATTAAAACGCGGCTTTTGAACGAATTAGTTTGTAGTTTTTACTGTAGAGGCACTAAATATTTTATATAAAATACCAATGTTTTTATTAGTAGGTGGAAGCACTAACACCATCAGTTAATTTGCTAAAAATCAGCGGCGTTACCATAGCGCACACAAGAGTATATAAATATAAGATATAAATCTAAAAGGCAATGTTTTTGGATCTGTAAATTGGAATATGATGGAAATACTGATGTGATAAGAAATAATAGGATTTTATTAATCCAATGTAGCACTTTAATTCAGTAGGTTTCTCTCCCTATTAATATCCTATTTCTGAAATAGATTATTGATTTCGAATAACGGACATTATAATGCCATCAATTAACACATACAAAAAGTATAAATAAATAGCAAGATAGATCTCAGTAAATAGAGATATCTCAAAAATGTGCGCCTTAAAATGTATTTAGAGTCACGTTAGGGCAAATTAAGACTCCTAACCATCGGGATGTGTTGTTATTCAATATTGGCAACACTATTGCTATTCTATACATGTCCATTTATTCATATACACATACATTTATATTACACATGAAATGTAGAAATGTATAATTGTATTCAATGAATTATAGTACGAGAAACAAGTCGGTCGAGTTTTACATGTTATGTTTTGGCGGTCTGAACGGTTTAGATTTTTTGCGATCCTTGCTAGTTGGATACTTACTACTTCGATCGGGTATAACATTTTGGTCCATCGAGAACCGGATTAATTGGCGAAGTACGGTCAGTTTATATAGTCCACAATCGCGGTCTTACCTCGTGGTACTAGTAAGAAAGATGCTTGATTTTCGTGTTTTTCACAAACGTATAACGGTCAGAATTTTGTTTTTCAGTTATGTCGCAAAATTTAGTCAAACGTCGAACTGCTTTAAAAGACATAATTATATATAATTATAATTCCACCAAGAGAGAATTTTCTTTTGACACTCATTTGGAAGTTTTGGAAATCACCGGTGAATATGCCATGGAGTTTGAGGAGATAGATATCGAGTCTATGCAAACATTGTATGAAATGGCTTAGTCAAGGATCTTGGAATTTATTGATGAAATGGATGCAGCAAATGTGGCGATAGATATTGGTACCAAAAAAAGTTACTTCTCGATGGAGAAGCAGAGCGCAGCTGTTACGTGCATAAAATGTGTCCGATATCAATTATCGTGTAGCGTGGGCCGCATTAGATGCCCGTTACAACAACAAGCGGCTGTTGTTTTCAACGGCTATTGTAATGAATGAATGAATCGGCGATAATGCTACGCCAGCTGATTGAGTCAACACAACAGTCGATGGCGTGCAGGATTGATAGCACTGGAATTACTGGTACAGATAACATTGCTGAATTTTCGCAAGTATTGCAATACATATAACTCTATATAGAGGTCCGGAAAAAGAGCGTGGTGTAACACTTAATGCCCATGTGTGTCCATAGATGGCGCTATTTACAAAAGCTCAATTATTAGGGGCATTTTCAAAATAGCGGACAATTCAAATAATTTTTAAAAATATTAAATTTTTATTTTTTTTTATTTATTTAAAATTAAAATATTTTGACAATTCAATTATTATAATTATTATATTATACGATTATTCTCACTGTTCACTGTGTAGCTGTCACAAGATATAATACTTTTTCCACTTCTTCCAAGTCTATTCGCAGTTTGGCCTATAATTATTTTATTTATTTAGTTGGAGCCATATCATTGGGATCTGGTTTTACCTGAATGGACTTTAGTTTCTGGTTCGACATACATCGAAGGTAGCGCTACCGTTCTGTGATCCGGAATTGTTCAGTGCATCGTCTCTCTGTACTACTAAAACAGTATGAAACAAATAGAAATAATTTATTTCACTATATCGGATCTTGAAAAAAGTTCTACTTGCCTTTCTGTTGCTCTCGTCCGCCTTTAATTTCCAAACTTCGCAAGTTGCACATCATTACATTTTGTCGATTTGTAAATCTCTGGATAAAACTGCTATTCCGTTCTGGTTTGCCAATACTGACAGTTTTCGCCAGCCGCGCAGTTTTTTTAAGCACCCAACTCTTCGCCGTGTTTTACATATATAAAATTTGATGAAATACATTTATTTTTTAGTTAACATTTTTATTTATGGTCACGAATTGCGGTTAAACTTATAATTATGGTCCAGATAAATTCACCGAGATAACTTGTAAAAATTGTAAATTTCTTGTTTTCGATAGCTTATGATGTGTAGAATATGTTCTGAATACGGTTTGGAACCTTTCTATTTTTCTATTATACATTTTAAGAATCAATAAATAATTGTAAAAAAACATCATTATTTCAAAATCATCGTGTTTTTTCACCTATAAAATCAATTTTCATTAAACTCTTTCTCATTGAATTTTGTTAGAATACTTTTTTCAATGAACACAACATCTATCATTGGAATTTATCTTACATGCTTTGTGTGCGAGACTCAATTTTATGTTACGAAGAAAATCAATATATTACATGAAATAAATATCTCAGAATACGTGAGGATTACATTTTTCTTTAGCATAACCATCTGCTTATAATGGCGACACATTTATGTTTTGTTGTATTTTACTATATGTTGTATTTATGTTGTATTTCTAATATAATTTGAGCTTTGGATTTTGATATATTATTTCCATACGGTTTGATACAAACAAACCAAACAAAAGAACGTAAAAGCTCCTAGTAATTTAATTTTACAAAGTGGTCTGTACATCAAAACTGTGATAAATTAAATGCAAATTTTGCTGCTAAGCTCTCTTTACCCGCTAACCCAGACGAACCTATTCTAAAATTCATTTATTAGCATCAAATACTCGCTTGAAGGTATAAATTACGTCTATGCGTATATAATTCAACATTTAATTCTTTTGTTAGCCGTATAAATGTTAAATTTAGACACATCCATATGCGTAGTATATAAATAAATTGTACGTATTTTATAATAATATATAGACATCACATCACAGGATGAATTGAATATACTATATTGTTCTAGAATGCACTCTGATGAATCGCGATAAAATATCTCCGGCAGTCTGTCCAGTCTGTCTGGGATCCGTGTGACGTTGATGTATGTTTTTCAGACGACGACGATAATGCCAGTCTCCAAAAACACCACCTCAATATACACGAGGTACGTACATAAATACTATATATAATATAGATCATATACGAGTATGTATGTAATATAATAGTATTAATACTACACGTCATTGCGCTCGCTTATACATGTACTTTTAAAACACTCGACCGCAACCACGGCTCAAATCATTATGATGACGAATAATAAATTATTCATTTTTATACACTCGTCAGCTTATTTGCAATTCACATTGTGACGGCTTCGAGACAGCCTTCGATCGGTCTTATGATCGCACTTTGCGCATTACATATAAAAATTTGATGCGCTTGTAATTATACGTGCATACAAGAATTACCTATATATCCTATAGGCTTAAGTGAGGTGGATGCAAATTCCATTATTATTATTATTATAATTATTTCAAAATGTATATATAAATAGTATTATGGAAATGCATCTAGTTATGTAGTTATATTTATATTCAATGGCCTTCAGAAATCTTTTGAACTTCTGCCCCCTGAAAAGGCACTAGATACATATTAAAACAATATTTTTTTGATCGAAATAAAAATACATTTACTATAAAAGGGTCAAGAATTTAAAAAATAAAGAAATAATACCACATATAATTATTAAAATTTAAAATAAAGTTTGCAAGTTCATGACACCTTTTGTAGGCGATCTTTTTACTAAGACCGATCACCTCAAACTTTTATATTTTAAATTAAATAAAGAATTATACATGTTTTACTAATGGAAAACAGTATGTGGATAAACTAAGCCCATTTAATTACTTCGATGACACATCGCCTTGTGCTAATGTTCTGTTTTTTTCTAAGCTACTCCTTGTGAGTGTTAGAGAACAAAAGCTCCAATGACTGATCCCTTGTCCAATATTAACTGTTCGTCGTATAGGAAAACACTCACAACACATCCTTGTTAAGAGTGCCTCCTTGCTCTGACGAAACTCGTAACAACTTTGCAGGCCTAATGTGCATATTTTTGAAATATCCCTATGCAGCGAGATCTAACTTGCTGAATTTATTTATTCAAAATCGTGAATCTTATTGTCCTATACAGGGTGCGTGTGATTTGAACATTTATGGCGTCAATATACCGTTATTCGAAAAAATATATTTCAGAAATATGCTAGTAACCTACTGTTTTTAAAGTGCTACATTTGAAAAACAGTTTCATATGCCGACGAAACCTCTCGGCAATTTTTTTTGTGGTTTTTGTTAATTTACTTCAAAACGGCTTCATTTACAAAAAAATGTTTTACAATATTATAGAAAATATATATTTAAAAAACAAATTATTATTTATATTATATTTTAATACAGTGCTTTCAATGATGCTCTAAAAAAACAAAACAATGTTCTACTAATCTACTTTATTGTTGGTGATAAAATTAAAAAGTTATTTATTGCTTTAAAATTTATTTATTTCGATAGGAATTCAACTTAGTAGACAAGGACGAAAATAATCTGAGATAATCTTTTCTTATGTATTCCAAAGCATGGATAAAATGCCCATGCCAAGTAATTCACATTTAAACGACTCGTATTTTTATCGTCATATTGACATTACATTATAATCAATGACACCATATCTGCATTAGTGGTTTAAAAATATTTAACAAGCATTTATGGAATCTTGGACCTGAAATTGTACATTTTGATTTATTTTCGCCGATGCATCCTGTAGAGATTAAACAAAATCTTGTTAAAAAGCTTTTAATTTTTTTCTGAAGGTTTCATTGGAAAAATAAAGTTAACGGACATCGATGGACTGGAACATTAAAACTTGAACATCACTACTACATTACTTTTTTACATTT
>JANSTU010042579.1:0-10787 GCA_027564075.1 Bolitophila hybrida | reverse complement strand
TCAATTCGTTGCTGTTTTTGGTTAATTGTGAGCACGCGCGGCACCCATTTCGCACAGAGCTTCCGCATATCCAAATAATCATGAATGATACGACCAACACGTTTCTTTGATATCTTTAAGGCCTCAGCTATCTCGTGCAACTTTAATTTGAGGTCACCCAAATTCATTTTGTGGACAGTGAGTGGTTTGAACAGGATTTCATTGTGTGATAGGTGTGATAGATCACTGCTTAATAGTACTCGAGAAAGGGGTGGTGGTGTTCTGTTGGCAGTACGTTCTGGAATTAGTAGTGATTATATAAACGATCCTGGCACTGATGGAGTAGAGATAGAATTTGTCCGACAGGCTCTAGAATACAATAATCACATTCTGTCCACTGATTTGGACAGTTGTTAGAATCTTGTTCCGAAGCTATAGATGCGGTTGATTTATTTTACGTTATAATATCTCTTGAACTTGAAGACGAAAGCACGGACAAACGGACAAATAGTGCAGCTGACCATTCAAATTATGCTATTCAAAGAACTAGATAGGCATCGTCACAAAATAGGCTTTACAGAGAGTACCTCAGGAAAACTCAGGACAAGTGATCTCTAAATTATGGTCTTATGTGGACACTATAAAAAAGACTAAAGGTTTTCCTTCAATGATAAGGTTTGATGGTGAAAAATTTTCTAATATCGAGAGCATATGAGAAATGTTTGGTAATATTTTTGAAAGTGTTTACATTTCTGATGAAGAAACTGAGTCTCAGATGGCCCATACCTCGGATCAATCTTTTGGAGTTTCTGATCTGATCTCTATGTCCTTTATTCGCATTGATGTTTTAAAATCCCTTTTAAGAATTAATGTGTATCAGGGCAAAGGACTTGACGATATTCCAGATTTTTTTTTGATGAAATGAGCTGAGTTCTTGCTGAGCCTCTTCAGATAATCTTCAATTTGTTCCTTTCATCCGGCACCTTTCCAAAACGTTGGAGGACGTCTTATATCACACCTATATTCAAAAGTTGATCCAGAAGTGATATTTAAAACTACAGCTAGCTAACATATATTGCCTAAACTCTTTGAGTCTTTAGTATGCGATGTGACTTAAAAGGACAATATCGGTTAATCAGCATGGCTTTATGGCCGGTCGATCTACTTCGACAAATTTGGTAGAATTCACCAACTATGCTATTGATATTATGGAGTCTGGCTCGCAAGTAGATGCTGTGTACACTGATTTTAGCAAAGCTTTCGATAGACTACTACACTTCAACCTTTCTTTAAAAAAACTACTATAATTATTACCTAGTTTCGGCAATTTCTTGGATTTTGAATAAAAATAAACTATTTGTGTTTAAAATCATGTATTTTCTTTAAAAGAGATAGACTTCTTGTTTTAGATGTAATCTATTCCATATATAATCAGATACTGGTAATTTTATTGTATCTAGTCATTCTGAACATCAAATCCTTATTCGAGGCATAACTTGCTGAAATGCCTTACCAACATGGCTGAAACATAGACCTTTACCCCGATTATTTAAGACTGATGTAATAATAATTTTCTTTCTCGCAATTTATTATTTTTTTTAATTATATTAATTTTCCTGTCTTTTTTGGTGCGTCTCGCTTGTACTGTTATAGGCTTCCTTTTTGTGCGTTTATGAGCCTGCCGAGCCGATCCGTATGTATGCTGCAGCCGATGTGAATAATGTCGCGTCGCTTGTGAGTTTCCATAAAATAGTGTTTTATGAGGAATTTGCCTTGCCTTTCGTGCAGCAATAAATCAAATAAATAAAAAAAATTATAAATAAAAAAAATAATTTTATTTCAAAATTATTATATACAACCGTTAATCCAACAATAAAATTAAATAATTAAATTCTAAATTTGGGTTAGAAAATGACATATTCTAAGTATTATTCTTTTCTAGTTATTTGATTCACCAAAATTTCGTCGCATTACCTATTTTTCGTAATTAAATTAGTCGCAAGCATTTCATCGTAATAGAATCACATCCATTTTATGAGAAATTAATCGTCACTTGAGCATTTCAATAGAACTAAGTAGGCGAATACGTTTTTTTTTTTGGCAAAAACACAAAATGACCTGAGGGCTTTTTATAGATTATGACAAACTGATTGCATGGGAACTTTTTTTGTTATACGCAAGAGTTCAACGTCCATTCATCCAAAATACAATTTAGTTAACTCACTTAGGAATATACTTAATCAACATTGATAATGAATAGGAGACAAATTGTCTAGTCAACACTCAAATGAATGGGCCACATAATTTGATATAATATGCTAGCCAGCCCAATCATCTTAAATGCTCCCACACGCATTGTTCATACACAGTAACACACACACACAAACACAGATGATATAGATACACACACACTTACCTAGATCGAATGAATCGCAGGTTTCGGTGTCAGTTGTTGCCGTCACATTAGTCACTAGCGTCGAGGCGGATTCAGTGGAAGTGTTTATTGTGGTCTCTGACGCTGACGTCGTCGACGATCCCATGACGACAACCTAATTAGAATACACAGAATATAATATATATACAAAAACCCAGTGAGATAATTTTCTTTTGGCGCGCACGTAATCTTAAAAGACGCGCATGGGTTTTCTGCAAATTGAGTGTATATAAATAATACAATGTGAGCGTATGTGGTGTATATATTATTTGAATGTTTGTTTATATATTCATTTTGTGTTCGATGGCACGGTACTTTGTATTTGAATAATGGCACACGCCGAGCTAAAAGAAAATCGGAAAATGATGCAAAAGATTTTCACGTGAAAATCACATATGGCTTATGTAAGTCGCACCGTGGCCGCGCATTTTGCGAGAAAATTAGTAATTGTGCCATGTGATTTCAGTAGAATTTCAATTTAAGTCATTGGCCTTTTTTATTTTAAGCACGAAGAGCATGATTCACTTACCTTTGGCATTGATGGTCCTCGAGCCTTTGCATTTCGGGCACTTTTAAAGTGCAGACGTCGCATAGCCGTTGAGGAGGCACTGAACGCAATCTCTGATTCGGATCCAGTGGAATTGGCCGGACTCGGTGGACGTCCCATTGAGATGGATACGACCGTTGTGCCCGATGCACAGGTGGTGGCCGCTGTGGCTATTGTTACCTGGGCATGGGCTACGGACACCGTCATCGCTCCGTTGTGCGTTGTAACTAAAATTAATGCAATTATATTATAAACAAGATTTTAATCAAAAAAAAAAAATATTTAAGATTAGATTTCTTTTGTGGTACAAAAAAAAAATAGGAGAGGCTGTATTGATTATTTAGAAAATCGTAAGAAGCCGGAATTGATTTTTGTTTGATTTGTTTTGTGCATTTGGTAAATTGTAAAGTCAAATCATTTTCGGATTGTAATTTTGGTAAATTATCGACATTACGGAATATAATTTTCAGTATTATGTCGGATTGTATTTTCCGTAAATTGTGGATATTGTAGATTTTTCGTCTTTGATAAAATTAAAATGTTAGTTATTTATTGTTTCAGTTTCAGGGTCATAAAAACTTTAGTTTGACCTATACAGTCATGCCAGCTCTCTCTGACTTTTAATTCTCTATCCAACCAATACTTATTTCTATTGAATATATGTTTTTTCTCTTAAATAAAGATCATTTTACTTGTAACCGCTTGTACATTGTAACTTTTGCTTTAACATCTTCAAACTTTCCGACTTTACATTGAAGCGCTCCGCTCAATTAGCATTCTTGCTATGCCCAAAGCCTAGGAGATAATAATCAAACCGAATGTTCTCGTTAAAATTTTAGTTTTTTTGATGATTTGTTATTTTCGATATTGTGGTCTCGGGTTATTATCGTAGAATTTTTTACTTCTGTCTTCTGTAAAGTTTAGTTTTCGGTGACTACTTCGCTTTTGGCAAATTGTCAGTTTTAAGGCTTTTTGTCGTTTTTAAGAAAGTAGTTTGGCGATAAATAGACTGTTTTGGCCAATTGACGTTTCTGGTAAATTTTATGTATCTCATCTCATTGGATTATTTAAACCCTTGTGGGACATAGGGCCAGTGTGCGAAGCTGCACACTGGATTTTTGTATACATAGTCGGTAATTAATGATATTCTCGCTGGCTCCTGAATAAATTTAAAATGAATATGTATAAACGGTTGAATCATAAAGCGAGAAGATAAAGATTTCATCATTTATGTGGATTGTGGATATCATATAAATATCTTCTTAGCGCTTACGGTAATCTTTCATTTTCGATTAAATGTTGTTATCGGTGAATTGTTAGCACAGAAGCGTAAATATAAAAAAAAACACATCACACAATTCAACGAAAGCACGTGGCTCACTAGTCACTTCGAACATCAACAACCACCACCCACAGGCTACTTGTACTAAAAGTGAGTCACTTTTACTCAGTCACTAAGTCACTAAAAAATGTCAGCATGTACGTGCGAAGACAAATTGCAATTATTCATCAATATCAAGTAATTACATACAAGAATATTTATTATGCAATTACTTGCTATTTTAAAAGATTTCTATTTATATTTTCGTATTTTGAAGCCATTGTGGTTCATTTACAAATAAAAATGTATTATTATATTTATAATAATATTAATTCATGTTTTAATAATTTTAAGGTTATGTATAGAACTTATAGTGCCAGTGTCTTATCTACAAATCATACATTTTTGATTATTATCTTAGTGTCTTATTTACAAATCATATATTTTTGATACCGGCGAAACATTTTGTGTTGAATAAATGTATAAAAAATGCAGTCACTATCTATTTTGTAGGTGACCCAAAATTAATAAAACTCGCCTTTTGCCTTGTGAATAGCGTTAGTGGCCCTGAGTAATTTTGTTTTCGAAATTAGCCGCATTGAAACGTCAGTTGCAGATTTGGCAGTATCAGGTGGCCCACTTTCTGTACTTAAATACCGTTTTCGATAAAGTGACACACTTTTTAAAAAATGACTCACTCAGAATAGGCCCGCTGGTATGTTTATGAAAAATCAACTTTTTCATTTTCGGTATATTTTCGATTTCGTAAAATTATCGTCTTCGGTAACATTTTGATTTCGATAATTTGTCGTTTTTAGTAAATAAAATTTAGTCGATAAGTCATTTTCATTTTTGTGTAAATTCAAAGTATTTATGTATTCGATAAAATATAGATTTAGGTTATTTGTCGTTTCGGTAAATTGTTGTTTTTACACGGTGATTGGTCGTTTTCGAATCCATATATAATTGTTTTCCGTAAAACTAAGATTTCGCTATTGGAATTGTGACAGATTGTACATTCGGTAAATGACTTTGACGAATTACCTTCATCGTAAAATATTGATATCGAAGATTTGTTCTTTTAGAGAATTAGTCGAAAATTAAAAAAAAAAAGATTTTTACGGGTCAAATATATTTGCTATATTATCGTTTTAGACAAAATTTCTATTTTGGTAAAATGCAGTTTCGTCGAAATATTATTTTTGATGATTTGTCATTTTCGGTATTGTCGAATTAATGTCTGCGATAAAATTTAGATTTCAGTTTATTGTCGTTTAAGAAAATTGATGTTTTTAGATTGTGATTTGTCGTTTTTAATAAATCACATTTCGGTGAAATTTCGATAAATTCGTTTTCACTAAATTTTCGATTTAACTCAAAAAATCTTGTTCTTTCTTTTTGAATTCGTAAAATTATCAGTTTTGTCGCATTATTGTTTTCGGTGATTTCCAGTTTTCGGTAAATTATCATTTACGAGTATTGAGATGAATGTTTAAGGTGATTTCGTGGGTGATTATTGATAGATCGGTAAATTGTCTGTTCTGCGAATTGTAACGGTTAACTAATAATTATTAAAAATATTTTCGTAATTGTTTTTCGTTTTTAGTAATTTGTCTTTTTTGGTAAACTTATGTATTAGAATTTTCGTTATTGTAATCTTTGAAATAAGGCTAATTGTTTTCGATACATTTATATTTATTAGGATTGTCATATTCGGAAACTTTGGGGAATTGCGCAATTTTGGTAAATTGTTTTTTTTTTTGTTTTTTTGTGAAAATTCATAGATTTTTTTGGTAAATTATGTTTTGGGGTAAATCGTGATTTCGTTAAATTATTAGTTTTGGTTAAATTGTGATATTAAGTGATTAAATGCGCGTCAAATGGGGGTTTTGCGATTTTGTATTCGTTAATTGCATCTACTTTAAATTTGGCGTAATTCACCATTCTGCCAGCAAATTAGCTATATTTCGCCAAGAATTGTAACAAATTAGTTATAAGATTTAATGCGGTTTTAATTTAGCTAATTTTAAAGCTTCATTGATATTTAAAGTATGAAAAAAATTAAAAAAAAGGTTCATTTATATTTCATACACGAATAAATGCTTAATTATAGCATATATGAATAAACACTTAAATAAAGCCGAACTAGAGCTATGTATGAAATTGTTGGTAGCTATAGCTTGGTAGCTATTGCTAATTCTTACTATTATTTATTAATAGTACCTAGCTAAAGTAAAGTAGTAAATTGTGTTTTTTGTGAAATATGGTTTTATTATAAGATTGTACGACATTTGCTGTAATAACAATTTCCCGAATAACAAAAAAAAAATCAATAAAAAACCGACCTCCTACGCTAATGCTTATTGAATAAATTCTGTCGTTTTGGCCTTTTTTATTTGTCGTTTGTCGCCTCCGCATTACAGTTGAAAAATCAGATTTTTTTAAAAAAAAATAGGAAAAACTGCCAATACTTTAGAATATGTATTTTTTTCCAGTGTAAAAATATTTTTAAATCTTAAAATTATTATTTTCCTTATTAAAATCAATTTTGAGAGATATTGTAGTAAAATATAACAAAACTTTAAAAAAAATGTATTTTTTTTGTTACATAGCGGCTTTAGTACAATCCTAATTTGTCAAAAGCCGCGACCAAAACCATAACCTCTGTAACGAGCCTAGATGTTTAAACAACAATTCCCGAGAGTGCAGCATCGGTCACACCATTTTTTGTATGCATTGTCACCAGAAACGAGTATAGTAACCAATGATTAACACCTTTTTAATATTGTTATAAGCAAGGTTTAGAGGTTTTCGCCGTTTTCCTCTAATTAATGAAATGCCATGTTTGTTTTATAGTAATAAGTCAATGAAATGTAAATCCAAACCGGTTCATAATAGAACCGCGGAATTAACTACTTTGTTAGATAATAAGGAAAATCTTTTCGGCAATAAATTAATTTGAATTTGAATTTGAACCTTTTTAATATTTTGTTTCTAAAACAACAATCGTTGGAAATGACAGCGCAGAGCCCTTGAATAGTACCCTATGACCAACATCTTTTAAACTTTTTTTTATAATTACTTTCGTTATGTTATTCAGGCAATTGTTTTTAAATAACAATTATTTAAAACAACCCTTGGGGATGGCGGTATTAGGGACAGCGGTTAATAACATATGACCAACACCTCTTTGAACGAAAAACATAAAAAAATATGTAGTATTTTTTATCATTCATTCAAACGCTTTTTATCTTTCAAACCAAAAAGATTCAAAAACCTTTAACCACTTCTTCTTCCCTTAAATTTTGTTATTTTCTTTTAATTTAATCGCACTTTTTTCCGGCAATAGTTTTTTTGGGAATTATTTTCCGACAATTGACGGAGAACCGTGTTTTAACATAATTAATATTTGGTGCGAAATTTGTTTTCGCTAAATTGTCGGTTTTCTTTGATTTTGTACTTTGCGGTAACTTGATTTTCGACAAATTTTTGTTTTCAGTAAATTGATGAATATTGCAAAATATTGCGTATTATTGGTAAAATTGGTATATTGGTAAATTGTTGTTTATTATTTTTTTTTTAGTGTTATGAATTGGTAATTTGTCGTTTTTCACGAAATGTCGGTTATGATTTTTTTTCTGTGGTGAATTGTCGTATTAATTTTGTTCGGTGTTTTGTCAGTTTCTTTGTTTCGTTAAATTGTTGACAGCATGTTATTCGTCAGAATTGCAAAAAAAAACAATAATAATGACGCAAAAATTTCAATTTATTAAATTTTAAATATTTGAAAACTATGTTCTGGGACAATTAACTATGCCCCTCAAAAGTTCATTTTACACTTAAAAAAACCAATTTAAACATAATTAATTAATTTATAAAAATACAACGACCAGGAGGTTCAGTGTACTCAAGCTTTTCTATGCTCTCTTATTCAAGAGATTATTATGCAAAAAGCCTTACTCATACAAAGGATTAAAGTTTACACATTTTTTTTAAATTATGCAAGCACTTTTTTGGCTATATTTTTCATTAGCATAATAATGGCGAATATATAAAACAAAAGACGCACCACACCAGCAAGTATAATCCGGTTCATTATTTCGTATTTTATTCAGTATTCTATAATGCTTGTGTACCTTTGCCAGTGCGTTGAGTTGAGGGGGACCTAGAGTTGAGCTTCGGGGAGTGACTTCTATCGTCTTTCTGCTGATAGAGTCTCTGGTCGGAGATGATGGTCTGTAAACGAAAAGAAATTAGGTTGATTATTTGTTTGCTAGAATTGATAACAATTAGCCTTAAATTTTCTAAGAATACGAAATTCGTGTTATCAGTTTGTTAATTTGAATTTAATATACACGAATATCTACTATAAACAATGTTTGTTATCTAATCGAGAACACCTGGTATCAGCATACACACAGAGAAATATCAATTAATCGGTGTAATAACTTTCAAGCAACCAGAGCCAACTGCACTCGCTCATCGACACACTATCAAGTCTCGTGCGCAGTATATATTTATATAGTATTACTCCCGTGAGACGACAAGTTAGACGAGGTGTGTAGTCATGGTACATTGGAAATATATATCAGCCCTAATGTGGTTAGGGCTCCTGATGCTGAACGTCACCGACACATATGGTAATTTGTTGCTGTATATACATTTATTATTTATTCTTGCCGTCGAGATTGATAAAGTTTAATGTGAAAACTTGTGTTTACTCTTTCTCTTTCTACATATTTTATTATAAAGCGTTGCGGTGTTACACGTGCTCATATGTCGCGACCGGATATTCTGGGAAGGCGTGCATTGACGATCCGGAAAAGGTGGACGGCCAGAAGTTTACAAACTGCAATAAAAAGTACTGCACCATTCAGCGTCAGGAACTTGTTGTGAGTGAATAGAGATTGTGATGGTATTGGTGCAGTGGGTGTTGTATATATAGGTGTATATATAGTGTTAATGTGAAAGAGAGTGTTTGTTTACAGAAATTCAATGGATTCACTGTTTTGATTGAAAAACTTTGAAAATGTGTGTGTATATGTGTTAAACGTGTCGTTCGGGGAAATTTGAGTGCGTATTTTCTGATGCGCAGTTAACAGATTTCGCTGTTTATTTCGTTTCGCAAACAAATTTATATTTACTTTCAAATGCAATTGCATTTTATCGTTGAAATTGAAATTACATTTTGTCGTGTCGAATGGAAGTCGTATATTTGTACAAAGAGGTTATTTTAAAATTATAATTGCTGTTTTTTATCTAAGTGTAAAATATAAATTTCGAGAATTGTTGATGTAAATATTATTTATTTTAACATTTCTATACGCTGTAATATTTCATAAAATGATCATCTAAAAACATCTTCATTTCCGCATTTAAATCCCAGAATAATAAAAGATTTGTTGTATTGTAAATAGCATGCACATGATATTAGAAAGTTAAATGGTCCATTTAGGAGGAATGGAGTTTCAAATTTTTAAAACAACATTTTATTTTATCCAAATAAAATTTCTTTTTGTATTGCAATAAACTATTCGGATTTTCATAACTTTTGAAATGTAAAACTTTAAACTTAAAACTTTTATTGTATCTGAAAAGCCTTTATCGACAGCATTACTTTTCGGCGCGCACATTTCGGCGATATTATGATATTATGTGTTATGGTTTTTGTGTGTTTTATTTTGTCTTTGTTTTGTGTGTTTTATTATGCGTTTATTGATTGTGTTTTTGTTTTTTTTATGGTTTTTTTGTGCGCGACGAAGTGTGGGCGCCGAAAAGTGCGCGCCGAAGTGTGCGCAACGAAACAGCCCCAAACTATAATTTTCTATAGGTTTTTTTGAACTGAAATAAAGCATTCGGCTAAATTTCTTTTCGGCGAAATTGGTCTAACGATCTTCGGCAAAATATATATATATATAAATTCCTTTGATCCCTATTCGGGACATAGGGCATCAGCAACAAAGTTGCGGAACTGGATCGCCGTCCAGTTCGTTTGACCTTCTGCCAGCTCTCGTTCGACTGTGCGCCTCCACGTAGTTTTTGGTCTACCTCTGCTACAACTTGCGGGTTGCATTGCAGGGCTTGAGCGCCGCAAGGTGTGACCGATCCACTGCTACTTATTCCGTCGAACTTTCATTGAGACGGGTACTTGCCTGGTTCGTCTCCACAATTCAGTATTGGAGACAACCTCCGGCCATCTGATGCACAAGATCCGCCTCAAGCAAGGGTTGACAGTTTGCAGAGCAGAGCAGAGGTCACTTTCCACGTCTCGCAACCGTAGAGAGCATCGCAAAGGCTGAGCGAACTTTGTTGATTCTATCACAGATGTCAATGTATGTGCTAAAAAGCAAGCATCGTCAGCGTATGTTCTTCAAGGTCCTGAAGGTGGTCGTACAGGCCCCATTGAATGCTGCGACCACTATTGCTCAGCGCCTCTACAAGGACGTCATCTAACACTGCGATAAATAGCAGTGGCGAGAGAAGACATCCCTGTCGCACTCCACTAT
>JANSTU010042568.1:0-10793 GCA_027564075.1 Bolitophila hybrida | reverse complement strand
GCGCATCGGATGCGCATCACGTTCATATGAAGTGATGCGCTGCAGATTGAATCCTTTTGCCGCCGAGTTCGTACGGGTGAGCACTACAAATTGACAGATTTCTCAATGGCATCCGGATGAGTGCATTCTTTCGACACAAATTTGAAGATGGTGAATTAAATAAATAATAAGAAACACATCTGTATGGCAACTTCACCTACTTTTTAACTGGTGGTGCAAAACTTTTAATGTATTTAGTATAACTTTTAAAAATGTGAACAAAATATATTATACTATATATACTTTGAAATTAAATAATTTTGGAAAATCAAAACTGAAAGTGTGTCAGGAGAAGTCAAAATTGAAAACTATTCTAATTTACCAAGAATTTGTTCCACCTGGCCAGACGGTAAATGCCGTGACGTCTTGTGGAATTATGGGCCTTTTTTGATTTGATCTTTTTTAAATTGTATCTGGTACATTAAATATATAAAAAGAATTTAAAAAAGATGGATAATCGGTAAATTATCAAGTCAGACATTGTCGACTGTTGTGTATTGAATACACCTCTGCCTTACATGTACGGA
The DNA here is from genome assembly GCA_027564075.1 of Bolitophila hybrida. Classification (NCBI taxonomy): domain Eukaryota; kingdom Metazoa; phylum Arthropoda; class Insecta; order Diptera; family Mycetophilidae; genus Bolitophila; species Bolitophila hybrida. The sequence goes on along the minus strand of JANSTU010042568.1, from coordinate 10,227 downwards.
AGTGCGGAGCGGAAGTGGCGTGTACGCATATACAATTACATTGTACATGTACACGATCGACGAACGGTCAAGACAGACACACAATGACCGCCGGTCCTTTATACATATTACAAATACATTAAACAGAACAATAAATACTGTACACAGAAGTATACAACTGAGCACCGCGTATTATTAATTATATATAATATAACTAGTGTCTACAAACCACGTACTTATACTGCTTTTCACTCGTACTCATGCTAAAATTGTATGATTTTTCTCCCTTTCGCAAAAAAAACACATAGACATAAAGCTAGCACCGATTTAGCTTTTACGTATGCGTTGGTAAAAACCATATAAGACATATCTCCATATATCTCTACATTTTGGGTTGCGTTCTAAAATCTATAAAAAATACAAAATAAATGTCAAACATCAGAAAATATCAATAACACAAATTTTACAACGTACATACAAGCAGTGTTATTGTTATTGTTTAGTGGCAGAGTTATATAAAATATTTCTAAATTAAACAAAAATTACAAAAAATTGTATGTTTAGAGAAAAAAGTTATACTGGCTCACATTACATCATCTCACGTACAGCATAAATTAAAGTTTGTCTTTATTGATCGTCTTTAACCTCACTAATATACACCCTAGCCTTTTGAAATACACATTTAATACATAATAATAATTTTGAAGAGCTCAAATGTTTCAAAACATTTAATGTGCGACTAGCAGCAAGAAAACGAAAATGCATTTTATATACATATATTAGCTGATAATTTTATTGTATTATCTATATTGTTTTAGCTTTGACAATAGTTTTTGATTATCAACATTGAAAAATCTTATAACAGACGTCATTTAACGTTTACTTGTATATTTGCGTGTACATATTCAACTCTCCATTTTTTTAGATGGTAAATGGTTTATGGTATATTGTTTGTAGTGGAGTTAAGGCATTAGTTGGAGTCTTTGTTTTTTTAATATATGTCTTCGAATATATTTTAAATATATCCACCAAAAGTGCGGCAAAATTGTGAACGTCACAAAATATTCGAGCCCGTAGTCATACCACAGAACTGTAATGTATGATATTGAAGGCAATTTAGAAAGATCGTTCCTATAATCAAGTCTGGGTACGGTTGTATACGAAAAGCTACAGTCCTACGGCGACTTAGCAGAACGGTACAAATTTCTTAAATCCACACAAAAATCTGGTGAGTCGGTAAACGATTTCGTAGTCAGGATTAAGAGCATGGCCGAAAAATGCAAATTTAGAAGATGCGTTAAGGGACAAAATGATTATGGGTCTATCAGACGCTAGAATCCAACATGCTCTCCTTGAAAAGAAGAATTTGACTTTCTAGCGTTGTGTTGAAATTGCTACCAACTCAGAAATGCCTAAAAAAGAGCAAGAGTCAATGAGTCAATAGACAATAAAAGAAGTTGGTCTCGGTCTAGAGGACCACAACGGCTTAGTCGCGCCACAGAAGCCCTTCAGTCCACAAACATGTAAATAGCGAACCGTCGAGACAATCTGTTTGTCGCAGATGTGGACGTAGTGGTGCTTCACATTCATATGTAAACTGTACAACGAACAATTGGAAGTGTTATATCTGCAACAAAGTTGGTGGTCATACAAGCGCTGTCTGCGACCACAAAAATCAGTTTTGAAACAGTTTGGTTGAGTCTGTCAACCATATACCGCGCCATAAATGCCCTAAATTGAAGGAAGAAAGACTTTGTCGAGGTTGTAAAAACTACCTGTCCAACTGAAAACTGCAAATTTGAAGTGAATGGTGTACGAGTCAGTTTGGAAATAGACACTGGTAGTCCGACCACAATTATACCGAAGAGTATAATGAAAAGTTAGGTAAATTTATATTAAATTATACTTATGTCAATCTAACAACTGTTTCAGGCAATATTCTAAACGTGTTAGGTTCTCTGAACGTTACAGTAGTAGCAGCGAATAGAAGATGTATTTAATTCGTTGGTAGGTCGTCGATGGTTAGATGTCATTAATCCGTCTTGGCGTTAAACTCTAATACCAAGTCTATACCACAATTAAATAAATCACATTCCACAAATCAAGGTAAGAATATTATTTTAAATTTAACGTCAAAGTTAGTGAAATAGTATCTGATATTTCACCTCAATTTCCAAATATATTGTCGTTAGAAAATATTAACGATAGTATAGAAAGTCATGAAGCAGAACTTCACATAAAACAGTGTACACCTATTTTTCATAAAGCTTATTCGGTTCCAATGTGTCTAAAAGATAAAGTAGAAGTAGAACTGGAAAGATTATGTCGAGATGAAATAATTTCCAGTATAGCGATTGGGCAAGTCCTGTGGTAGTAGTTCCTAAGAAAAATGTTTTAATACGTCTTTGCATCGATTGTGGTGTAACAATAAATAAATTCTTGGAAACCACACACCAGCCACTAGAAAACATATTAGTAGTAAAACATAATTTAAATTTCGAAGCAATAAGCAAATGCAATATAATTACAAAATGGGTCTCACCAGATCCGACGAAATATTAACCAAATGTAATAGCTTTTTTTCGTCCGCTGCCGTATTCGAATCTATCTGTCGCCAACACCATCCGGGAGAAGAGATATATTTATACACAAGATACACATTATACTGTACAGCACAATATATAATAAATGTAATTCAAAAAGTTAAATTTTATGTTTTTATGCGGCTGTACTGCATGTGGTCGGAAAAGAGTTCTAATTATTAATTATTAAGCAATTTAAATTCATATTTTTTCACAAGTGATTAAATCATCATATGAAAGAATACCTGTTTGTCCGCCTAGGTACAGTCTGAGTACAGTTCGATTTACCAGTCCTACCCTACGGATTAAAATTGGTAGTGGTACGGATAGCCCGACTGTGCGGTACAGACTGATGAACAGTCTTCGGCGTGGACAAAGTGAGCCATACGTCTGTACTAGAGAAGGTATAGGGTACGTATGGTCCTACAGACCTAGTACGGTCCTGACCCGTACTTGAAAAGCCAAATTGCACATAGGGAATGTCATTATTTCAAATTTGTATATGGACGGATTGGCTAAAGAGAGGAAAATTATATAATATTCGTCTTTTTCTTCTATTTTGGAGTTGGAACAATGTTACCCAACTTAACAATGCTTTAAACGAAAAGATGTCCTATTTTGAGCGAAAAATACTCCATTCAATTTGTTCGCTTCGACAGCACTGGTTCACACGCCTGGTCAGGTCATGCTAATGTTATTTTTTAACTTACTACATGTGGTCGGTATATGTTTTTTCTTTCAAAAATGAAAACTATTTAGATATCAATTTATTTTTAGAGTATGTTATAGTTAATCAAAAAACAAAGCAATTCATTTTTGAAAGAAAAATATGGTTTTCATAGGATTTGTTTGAGGAAAATGTTAGGGTAAAGATTAAAAATGGTAAAAAAAACAATTTATCGTCATTTTGCTAACGGTACAGCAGAACACCCTTATAATAGTATACTTAGGATACGTTTAGGATAATATTTATCGTACTATATTTTATACTAGATGCTTTAAATAATAAACAATATAAATAATTAGAAAGAATCATTTTTTTTTCAAACACATGACTAAATTACTCAGAGTAAATCGCAAATAGATTATACTATTGCACACTGTCAACTAGTGTCGAATGTCGACTTGAAATAATCCTCATTTTCGCTAGAATCTCAACGGAAAACAACGACGTAAAATACCTCGTGTGTCGTGCCATTATAATCGTCTGTAAATACACAGATCATCGAGAAGACTTTTCCCAGTGCAATATTCAAGGTTTCGTTGTCGGTAGCGCATGAATCGGTTTTTGCGTGAACAATTCTTTACCATTCTGTGTAATGTAATTTTAATGTAGATTTTATAATATTATGCTGCAGTTTTCCTAGTGACGTTATTTTGAAAACAGTTGTACAAGTGTGTGTTTATATATTATTTATATACGTAAATATACAAATATGCAATCGTAAAACTCCTCAGAAATACTTACACATAATACAGGATGGAAATAAATAATGGTAATTAAAATATGAACAATTTTTTCATTTTAATATTTCTCAATTCTCATATAATTCTTTAAACTTATTATCAAATAGCCCAGGATATTTTAAGAGATCTTTAATATGCCATATTACTAAATTCACTAAAAACACATTTATTTTCAGCTTTTCATTTGTGTTGGTTAATTTGAAATATTTTTGTATGTGATCTCCATGAGCGCCATCACAGTCTATTTTTGTAAATTCTGTATTTAGTCAGAACACTTAAATACATCAAAAAAAAAACGCCAAACTGCAATTATATATAGTATATGTTTAGTATTATATGTATGTATAAAGCTTATAAACAATAATTGATTTAATTGCCATAAAGCTAGAGCCACGGATGCTGGTGGATACCTTACACGGTTGCTAATTTGTGCAGCACCAGCTTTAGGTAATCATGTTGATCATTATGTGTCGTATGGAAATGTTCTAGTTGTACATTTTATTTGCATAGATAATACAATTATAAACTAATCGAGATTAAGATCACACACACACATACACACGGCTACTTTCAGTGTTTGGATAATATCGTATTATATGTATTTACTGCAGCAGTATATGTGTTCAAGCGTGATTTATACTACTATATATAAATGTTCATTTTATTTCGAACTGAACTAGTTGTCTGTAGAACAATATGCTAGATTTTATTTTTGAACTCGATCAAAGTACAATTTGAATGACATTCATGTTACGTTCCCGATTTCCCGTCCCAATTTCGGTCCCAATACCAACAACAAATTAAACGGAAGGTGTTATTATTGTGTATACATATTTAAAAGTTGTAAATTCCAAGATCTACCATATACAGTTTTATGAAAATTATTCAATCAACTTAATGCCACTTAAAACTATTAACTATCAATTATATATGATACTTTTTGCATAAACAACTCTATGAGATATGACCATTATGTAAAAAATGTCCACAAGAGATCCGTATTGTTATTCTGAAATCGAACTGCACATTTTCGGCGATAATCCCGTTACACAATTAAAGGAGGAGTATTTTAAACATACATACTTTTAAAAGATCTATATTTAATAGAAAAAATATAATATCATAATATTTGTTTTTGATAAGCTCTCATTTGGAAGATGTCAGCAGACTAAATAATTGTTCTCATTACATTTCACATTTCAGTTACGTAAACATTTATCGGGAAACTTTTCTCAAATACTGTAAATTGAATTATTTTTTATTTTATTTTAATTTAGATACGGTTTTTATTGAGTTAAACAAATTAATTAAAAATTACTAAATATGAAACAAATAATGTAATTATTTATGCCCCATTTTACCTCATTTGAGTAAAAACGTTAGCGATCACTTCAGTTTTGGATGAGGGACCAGTTCTAACTCGATTTTGTGATTTTTTTCTGTGCAATCATCGATTCATGAGCACGCGCCTTGCGTGATCATAAAGAATTTGTTATGGCTATTTAACTTTAAATCCATCCATTAATTCAGTATAAAAAAACGTTGAAAATTATTCCATGCTCATCACAAAATCACAAAATATTCGGAATCGTGAATCATTAACGCCATCATACACTTATTGTTCAATACAGGGTGCGTGTGTTATGTTAAAATGTTAATTGGTGATGGCAAATCTAAGAGAAACCTGATTTAAAGTGCTACATAAGAAAAACACTTCGGTCTGCCAGGCCGGGATCGATCAGGCGACCTCCCAGACCAGCCAACACATCTACATATCTACATGATAATAACCTAACCGACCATCAGCTGCATATTGTGCGGCGGCAATCCGGGTAAATCCATTGAATCCAGGAATTCATTTGGATAATTGACGACTTCATCGGGATCGGTGACGTTGGCGGGAATTAAATGCAGCCCGGTATCGTCAACCAGAATTCTTCCGTTGCCCAAGTCAAATAATTGATTTGAAAATATTTGCGCAGATTTTGACGTGCTGCCACATATTTGATGACTTTTGGCAAGCGTTTTGTTATTCAGACGGTGTCGATTTTGGGATGACTGGCAGAGTTTCCAAAGATGCGCTCTGAATTGTTGCGCAGATCTTTTAAAGTACGATCGAGTGCCTCCAGAGCATGTTTGTAAGGCATCGTAATCAGTAGATATGGTAAGGGTTTCCTGATTTGACAAATATTTGTATTAACGCGATCAATTGACGACTATACACAAACATATTTACATAAACTAGCAGGGTCCGGCTCAGATGCTCGAACGTCGAGATGCGCGAACATAACAAACTAATCTTGGCGTAATAAATTATATGTAATAAATTAAAATCAGATTGGGCTTTTAAAATACAACACATTTTACCATATCTATATATTTTACGCCGGGTTCGTTCAATAGTTTTCGAGCAAATTAACGTACGAGCATCTGACCTGCTCTATGAATCTAAGAAACATTTTACCATAAGGATAATTTTAATTAGGGTTATTTTGTAACAAAAATACTTAAAAAATATTAAAACTATACTTGTTATTTTATATGCACCATATGTACAAGTCATGTCTTAGGAGAGCAATTGCAATTGAAAAATTGCAATTACGTTATAGATATATCTTTGTTTCCTCACAATTCGATTACAAGAAAACATCGGTTGTCTTTGTTTGATGATGTAATTTTAAATCAAATTTAAATACTTTCCGATAGCATGGTATGATTAAAAAAATATAAATTTTCCGGTTGATAAACTCAAAGATGTGCTCATAAAGCATGTGCTATTTGCTTTGTAATTGATGGTATTCTAATTTACAGAGAACATATAATATACGGTAGTATATTATGTAGTATGTTTATTGTAAGTATAATATTTGTTATAATCTAGTATATATTTAATATGTGTGTATAAATAGTCACATATAGTCCAAGGACAGGCTCTAATTTAAATTTGGTGACATAGGATGTATACAAATATATTTTATACTATTGCTTCACCAAAAAAAAAAAAATACATTGTTTTAATATACTCTATGCAATATATGTACAAGATATTAAAAAAACCTAAGATAGAAATATAAATCTTTGTCACCCGTTGTTAGATATCGTAACATCTGAACATTACTATAAAATGTAAAAACGTTCAGTCATCCAAAAGTGCGAGATTGCGATGTTTTGAATTCGTAATAATATTCGATATATTGTGAATATATTTGTGAATTCATTTTTTATCTAAATGTGTAATGCTGTAGACTGATGTGCTGTTGGTGTGCACATTTAAATTGTAACGTGTTAATGAAAAGTAGTGTTAAATTAAATACTTAAATGTATTACATTTTATAAACACAAATCTACAATATACTTGTAGAAGCAGATATAATGGTGTATCTGTATCTAAATGTAATGGCCAACTATGGTAAATGCTTGTAAATAAATAGAATTTAATTCAGTGTACAGTCTGTAGAGCGTGCAGATCTCTACTTCCAATTCTTCTACTAATGCTCTAGTATGCAGAGTGGTAGAGGCGCGCCAAAGACACAACATATATAACTATAACTATATAACTATAGCTATAACCTCTATCGTAAAAACTGTATAGTGGACACTATGCTTAACCACTTTGCTGTATAAATCAGCATATTTTCGTACATATCCATTTGCATCGAAATCTACATTTCTACATAAAAATAAAAAAATAGGCCTAGGTCTTTACATCCCCGGAACTAAGTATTCTAACAAAAATAACAACAACAACAAGTTTTACATATGTGACATTAACTTCTTAGGAATTACTTTAGTAAGTGTGATTTATCTGGAAATATGCGATTAACTCCCCCTGTATTAGGTATTTGGTGGCGTAGGATTTATTTGTCCTTCTGGAAACTTATTTTTGAAAACAAAAACAAATGTCATATTCAAATAAAGGTAACAATAAATATATACGTATTCGCTATTCATCATCAGTTCTAGTTGGACTTCATTAGTTCATTGCTGAAATTCGTTTGGATCACAGTGCTGCTGTGATTACAGTGCAGTGGGTAGACATTAAACTACCATACTATTATATAATGACCATAATATCTTATTGTAAACTGGGAAAAAATAATTCATGAGCCGATAGCGCAGGGAAGTTTATCGCATAATTGTCAATAGCGCAAATGTAAATCTTAAAATGTTTAATTGCAAATATGTTATTTTGTAAAACATTATATGATAATTCCGGATAAAAGTTAATATTTTGATATTTATTCTTCAAAAAACTATTATTGAAATGTTTAATAACTGTCACCGAATGCTTCATATGATAAATAATAAGTAGGCATTAAATATGAATACGAGAAAAATTATTCACGCACACATATACACACAAAAACCACGTAGGTATATTACAATGCAATATATAGTACACAGCAACTCATTGTCGGTTTCTTTTTGGACAGAGTTGGTCTCGATCTCTTTTAAATAGTTTTTTCTCAAGCTTATACAAAGGCCTAATGACATTATCGTTTTTTATTAGATGATATTATTTAGGCAGATTATTTCAACCTATGTTTATATAGCCAGTGGTATACGCACTATCTTGTTATTTACATTTAGAATCATAAATCATGGAACCTAAAAGAAGACAGAGAAATTTAGTTTGCTTTAAACAAGCGTGTATATCGTGCGTTAAAAATGCAGATCGACACGTTCAGATTTTTGTAGAATAGCTTAAAAAAATGTTTTATTATTTTTATTATTATATTTACATTCATGTTATTATTATTATTTATTTATATTTAATACAATACGACTGAATGAATAAGTAATAATACCGCAATATTTGTGCAAGCAGTACCTCCCGATGTTGTGAAAGAAAATAGTTGCTTCATAACGCACGTACAATAAATTTAGGTGGCGCTCTGAAATGGGTGCTACATTTGAGTAGCTAGCGTGTGAATTTGTTTGCACAGAATCGCTACCCTGAGCATGTATGCTAATGCACGATTTTCGAATTCAAGAATATTCACTTTTATTCATATCATATTATACAAAATGCGGTATTTGGTATTTCACTGCTACTATTCAATGAAAGATGATATATTCAGTACGTTGATTGAACATTTTAATTTAGATAGTTTTATATAATTTGAAATCTTAATCTTAAAATGAAAAAAAAACTTTTTTGTGTCGATAATAATAATAAATGCGGTATTGCACACTCTTCCTTCCGGTATAAATCCGGTCCAAAGGCGGTGCAGCAACTGTGTTATGTTTTGCAACCTACATTGCAGACTGGTTGCACAACCGTTAATTAGAAAAACACGTATAATGATTTGTTACGCACATTTTCATACAAAAACTGTAATAACGTTCAATAAGCGACGCTTGCTACAAAAAAAAAAGTCATTCAGACAACTCATATGCTCCGTTATAAAGGGATATTTCATCTTCTTGGCTTTTCTTCTTCTCTGTCAATTTCTCATAGGCTTATGGGCTTGTTCGATCCCGGCAGACCGAAGAGATTTTCAAATGTAATACTTTAAATCTGTAGGCCCTTCTTGTTAGTAATAGCCTGTCTCTGCAATAGGTTATTGATGTGGTATAACGGAAAATTAATGCCATCAATTAATATATACACACGCAATGTGAATAGCACAATAATCAATCACAATGGCGTTGATGATTCACGATTCAGAATATAAATAGCAAGATTTTGCTCGGAGATATCCAAAAATATGTACATTTGCCTTGTAAAGTTAGAGCACAGTAGCTCCAATAGGAATAGCACAACACAAAACAGAACCTTAGCATGACTTGACCAGTCCTGTGATCCCGTAATGGTCAACGTATCCGGTATGCTGGCCCTTTGTCCCACAAGGGATTACAGGATCCAATGAAATCAGCAGCTTCGTTAATCTGCGATAATTCGTTAGTTAGTTCTGCTCTAGAAGGGCATACGTGTTTTGCGGATTTTCATCGGTTGAAATCTACGCGGTCGATTCGGCTTTCCTGTCACTTGAAGCTACAATCTTTTATGGCGTCGGAACTAATAGGAATTTCGAGCTGAAATTTTAACTGTACTGTTATATAAAATACCAAAAAATCGATTGTTTGCACCCGAGAAACTAGAAGGTCCTTATACATTTTCTTTGAGAGAAAATAATGCAACATTGACACGATTCGAGACTACTAATTTAATTTTATTTTATTAATTGGACTTTAT
>JANSTU010042557.1:0-10795 GCA_027564075.1 Bolitophila hybrida | reverse complement strand
CGAACAAAACGGCGCATATTTGAACTAAATCCGATCACTGTAACTCTTTTTATAAAGCATTGAATAAAGAGAAAAAAGCGGAAGGGAGATATTTGACAACCTTATATGTCTCACAGATATCCAAATACTTTTGCAAATACTCTCAGTGGTGTATATTGGTTGGGCAAGTATACTCGCCCAATATTGAGAGCGAATATAATTGCGACATATTTGCATCCACGGGACAGCTGTCCCGCGATATGCTCTGCGTATATATTTGAGTACTCAAAATGTTTCTTGGGATGCACTTCTACGTTTGTTTCGGAGACATTTGCACAATCTGAAACGACTATACACATATAAATAATAATAATAATAAAAAACATTGCGCATCTTACATTTTTACAATTGCAAAATATCCAATCGTATAAAATGTAAGCATAAATATCTCCAGCTAATTTCAGTGAAAGCTCAAATTTCACAAGCTAACAACTCGCGAACGTGCCCAGCCAACTGGAAAACTTTGCCAAGCGTGAGTAATATTTGAGTACTTTACTTCTGCATAAGATGTATAGAGCTTTGAAATGTATGTGTGTGTGTGTGTTTGTGTGTGCTGATGCTCTTGAAAGACGTGTGATAAAGATGAAGACGGTTTTCGTTGAATTATTAAGCATTTAAGTTGCAGATAGATTGATTTAATGTGAGTTTGAATTGAATGAAATGTTTGACAATTTCGATTTATATGTTCATATTTTGAAATTGCTACGTAATGCTTGTACTATAGAATGTGTTTATAAGGGTATTCTAAATTATGTATTAAACATTTAACCAACCTTTAAAATTGATACAAATAAGCTAATACCACACGATCGGCGTGCTTCTCGCACATTCTAATATGTCCTAACACAATTTTCAATTAGACAACATTTGTCATTCACCCGGATATAAATTCAATTCACTAATTAACAACACCATTCAATTTCAATGTGCAATCTCTCGGTGGGAAGTTGCATCGCGTGCGTTTCTGTGATGCGGAACAGTGTCCTCAGAGGACAATCATTATTATTGTGCAATGTGCATGCAGACGAAACCGAATGTTACGGGAATGAGAGTATAACAAGCTTCAGTATTACGAAGGGCGGGGGTTGTATAATGGTTGTTCGATGTCGTCTATGTCGTGTAGTGCCATTTGCGGAAAGCACATTATTGTATATTGTACGTTATTACATACGATGGATCAAAAGATATGCTTTCTTATAAAGAAGATATTATATATTAATAAATTAGAAACCAGATTTTTTTTAAATTAAATAATATAAAATAATGAATAAACATTAAAATACAAATCAATGCGAAACAAATTGAGAAATCAGCATTAAATATAATGAAATACAGGCATCAATATTATTTAATTACAATACAAAGTTATTCCAATGCATAAGAAGATTTGCATAACAACGTAGTTTGCACATTTCATATAATATTGTAAATACGTCTTCGGAGACGTCACGTAGCCTCGAATGCATTCAAACTTATGAGAAACATTTAAATGAGAAAAGTTACGCAGGTTTTAGATAGGATTGTACGTCTTGTTTTGCCAAACTTAGACAATAAACACCATGTGGGAAAACTACACTATGTTTCTATGAAAACATATGGCGAAACGCTTGTAGTTGTATAATATGTCTTATGGAAATGAGAACGAGCGAGCACCTCGAAGCGTATAATACAATGCAATTTCTTGTCAATGAGGAATGCTTGAATTTTCGAGACAATAGGCTTTTAATGGTATGATATGAATGTTACCTATAGTAATATCAACTATATTTATTATTCGTATAAAATAAACACCTGAATAGAAATTACATCTTATTTAGAAAGCATTTCTCCCCCGTCAAATCTTCTATTTGTCTATCTTGCAACGTTCGTTTATGCTTAAACACACTAATTAAAATACTTGGTTGACATACATTTCAACCAACTTAACAAAGTAAAAGGAAATAATTGCCTCTTAACAGAATCATTTATAAAATAAACCGGTTTTCGTGCGTGTGATCGCTGCTCGACTAATTGGCAATATGTTTCAACAGTTTTTAAAAAAATTAAGTAAAAAAACCTAACAAAGTATATTTAAAAGTCTATGTTCTGACTTTTAAATAGACTTTGTTAGGTTTTTTTACTTAAGGAAAGGAAACAACGCATATTTTCGATTAACGATTCTAACATTTCGGCACTTTTTTGTCATCTATTTAAGTGTACATATACATTTTTTTGGCTCCTAATATGGCCGACACAGTTCCGCTGCAATGGGGCCGCCTAAAAAAGTAGGACTTGCTTGCCGGTAGGTTTCCGGCTATAAGTATCCTCTGAAAATAAATATTATTTTTTTTTAAATTATTTAATATTTGTTGGAGCTTGAACAAATAAAATTGAAAAAAAAAATACAAATTGGCGGTCATTTCAATTTTAAGTACCGTTTTTTACGTTTTTTTGCTCTTCAAAGTTATATAAAAAATCGAAAATATATGAAATAATATACGCATTTAGGTTTAAGCTTCAATAAATTTAATATCTTTCAAATATTTCGTCCAGTAGTTTTGGAGAAATCCTACCGGACAGTGTAAAAAACCGGTGTTTCTCTCAGAAAACGCGTTTAAATTTTTGACTAGGTTTTTTTGATGTAAATCGAAAAATAATATAAAATTGTCGGCTAAATTTTATATCACTTACACGCCGCGATAGTACTGAGAAACGTAAACACATTTAAAAATGCAGAATAACATAAACATTTCAAACATATAGTCGAAAGAAACGCATTATCGCTCGAAGTCAATGTTTGTGTAAAAATGTGGGTTCACTTTTTGTACCACAACTTTTTGAGACAATTTTTTATGCAGCTTATTCTACGCATAATAAGATATAAAAAAATGCATAAAACCCCTAAACAAAATTTTCTTCATAAATTGGTAAAATCGTGTGTACTTAAAAATAATAATAAAGCGTCTAGTAATTAATTCAAAAATGTGGTCCTAAAAATTAAAAAAAACGTGCTCTAAAAAAATCACAAATGTGCTCCAATAAATTCAAAAATGAACAACAAGCTCGTTGAAAATAGTAAGTAATGGCCAACACCTTTTGAATCACGCTTGGGGAAAACCACCTTTGAGAATGGCGGATAGAGGGTCGTGGAATAGTACCTTATGGCCTCAACCTTTTGAATCTCGCTTAGGGAAAACAACCCTTAGTAAAGTTTCTGATTGCGATTTTTATATCGAGCTTGGTGTTCATTTTTATAACTTTTACTGTGTATTTGAAATTGCACTATGCAGTTTTGTAATTTATGTCATATTTTTTTTGCTTATAAGGAAAAGATTATATTTTGCTAAAACACGTTGATTGGAGCTACGAATACTGGAGTAATGTACGACAATTCCAAACATTTCGGTACAAATCGCAATGTATTTGTTCCATCCAAGAGAACCACAAGTCGGTGTATTGTTCCTACATTGAAACATGGAGTTACAATACGTATACAAATAACGGTCAAATTCACTGCTCTACGATATCATAACATTGTTTTGAATCATGTTGAGTCTTCTGAATTCAAGTTGATTGGTCCTGGATTTGTGTTCAAATATGATAACAACCCGAAACACTCGGCTAAAAGTAAGAAAGCACTTTTGGCAAAAAACAATACTAAAATATGTTCAAAACTGAATAAATTGACCATCCCAATCACCCGATTTAAACCCTATCTGCTGCTGTAGGATGAATTGCACCGAAATGTATGCGAGGATCCACCAACGTCAAAATTATACCTTTTTCAAAAAATTAAATATCACTGTAAAAATATATCCAAAGAGAAGATTAAAAAAGTAATAAAAAAAATGCCGAAATTTTGTACGGCAGTAATTGCAAAAAAGGAGGACATATTGATGAATCAAATTTGAAGGGAGTGCTTACGCGTTCCGTAGACATGTCTGCCAGTGTAACCTTAACTAGCTCACTGCATTTCACTTTGGGGTCATTCTAACATACATTTTGGCGTCCAGATCGATCAGTGTCATCGGTGCTTGTAAGTCCACATCGAATATCGGTAAACCACTTAGGAGTCCATTAATATTTTTTTATGTATCTAGATTGACGCTGGTCTCGTTTTCTTGAGTAGAAATGAAAACTCAAAAATCAGATATTTAAAAAAATTGAGGTTGGTCACTTCTCCAGCGAAAATTCGAACAATTTTAGAGTTTTTGACCACGCGGTTGCTCACCTCGTAGATTTTCGTATATTTATTAGAACTTTCATCCCGCGGACTTACATTCAGAGCACATTCGCATTATTTATTTGTATTTTATACAACGGACGGTTATCCCGCGGTCTTTATTTATTTAATTTTTTTGTACTGTTTCCAAATTATAAAATTCCGTTGAATTTTAATTCTGTTGTAAATAAATTCATGTGTATCTAATTCAACGGGGTTTATTGCATGCTACTTTCTAAGGGTACTTAGGGTACGTACACGAAATAAATAAATGTTAACTATTCTAGGCTGCTGTGTGCTCTCGAGTTTATATTCTGTATTCACACTAAAAATTTGGTAATTTTAAACTTATTTAAAGTTTTATTACAAGATAATCGAATAAGAAAATCAAGTTCTAAAATTTATAAAATGTCTAAAATGCATAAAAATAATTTTAGGATATTATTCGATGGTTTATCATGTGAAAATCGTATTTTAAAATTACTAATTTTTTTAAAATTTTAAAGTTTAGAGCTTGAGTACAGCGGAATACCTAATTTTTGGTTGACCTATTCACAAAATTTGAACGATTATATAAGGATAAAGCTTTACATAGCAACATCTCTTAGATTATCAAACCGCCAGGTTTTTTAACACAACACCAAGCTAAGTGGACCGAAAAAAATACCACGCAAACTTCTTTAAACTGCCAGACGCATTACAGTCCAAGTCTATCTGAAGCTCAAAAGCCAGTGATTCCGTTTAGTGAAGTCTAGTGTTATTCTATCTTTGACGCCATTGTATTTGACATGTCCGAAGATAGGCTCTTTCCATTCGTATTAAACGCTTCCACTTTTCTTATTAAAGCAGCAATGTCCAAGTTTGACATTTCGCTGGGTAAATTGCACACACGCAAACTAAAATTTACACACAATTGCGTATTTAGATATACTGCGAAAAATATTAAGATTTTTTCGTCTCATATTTCAAACTTATATAACAGGTTTTTTTTGAGCTTAATAAAACTTATCAATTTGGCTCGGTGAGATGGTGCCATCATCATCATTTAGAGAATTCGGATAGACGTTCAATTGTTTGTATTACATCCTTATTAATTATATTTAAGTAAACCTGGCTATTTATCACCTCCATATTTTGTAATCGCTCCCCAGACCATAACATAACCAGAATGCTTGACGGTTGGTACAATCAATACATTGAGCAGAATATCGTTCTTCCAATCTGCGACTAAATTTCTGGCCTCAGTCTGGACCAAAAATATTAAACTATGATTCATCCGAAAAAATGACATTATCCCATTCCTTTTCGCCCCATTTCTCATATTTTCAGCCCAGTTTATTCGGTTCCCATTCTTTTAAGTCGTATACCAATTTGCGTTCTTCTCAAATTTACTCCAGTGTTGTCTAAAAACTTCTTTTTAAATGAGTTAACATTTATAAATCAGTCTTTTAAAACCCATAGCTATAAAAGGCGATATTCGCGATCTGATGTCTTAAGAGAACGACCACTTCTGTTTTTCGAGCATGAGTGCCCCTCTCCTCAAATGTTTTTAAAATAGGCAAAAATTCACTTTTACTTTTAAGAGAAAAAAAAACAACAATTAAATGTTCTATTTTACTTCCTGATCAGAGGCTTTAAAGTTTGATCAAAATATCAGAATAATTCAATTTTAGGGGGTTAAGGGGGTCGAAATATATCAATCGATAGGTAAAAAGAAAAAAAGAAGGGTCTGTGTAAATTATACTTTACGCGTGGTGGCAGTTTAAAGTTGAATAAAGGAAAAATAAACATTTAAACATAAAGTCGTTTCTTTCCTTCTTGGCCAACAAAAAATACAACACCCTCGCACACACAACCCGCACACACCGACCATTCCCTTCAAAAAATAAAAAAAAAATGTTCAGGGGAAAAATGTGATGCCTATGGCATCACATTTGCACTTTATGGGGCGAAGCATTTCAGCATTTCAACCTTAAAATATTACGAACACTCTTTTCTGAGCATCCCACTTTTTTATCAAAATCAATTATATAGTTCTGAGATTTCAAGAAAATATCGCATTGCATTTAAATTAGTTCTTAAAAAGCGAACAATCATATTTTCCCAATCTCGGTCTTCACATATTTCAGTTTCTTTTATAAATCCATCAATTGGACTTACTATGTCCAAAATTAGCTGTTTTTTTATATGTTTTGGAAGAATCGCCAGTACTTCTTTCCACAGTTTAAAAAAACCGAAGCAATCATTTACCTCTACTACACCAGCGTACTTCACAATTATGTTTCAAATCGCCATATTCTGTCTTAAATTCATGATGTCACAGTCGCCATTGTCTCACACATTTTTAGGTTTTTTGGTGACTGATCCCGTTTTTCAGCAACGGACCAACAAAACACCGTCTTACAATTAAAATCGTATGGTTCTTTTTAATATAGACTATTTTAAAAAAAAATCCTGTTACTTTTTTTGTGTGTGTCCAAATTTCCCAATTTTAAATAGTTTATTTGAAAATAAAATAGAAAATATACTATTTTTCAAATAAACTATTTTGTTTTCTCAAAATTTCTTTTCGGGATAATAAAATCGTTTATTTTCAAGATAGTTTAAATTATTTTATTTTAAAAATGATAATTGTTTTGGAATTTTAAAATATTCAACTCATTTTAAGAAACAAAAAAATATTTTAAAAAAAGTAAATGATTCCTCTAATAATGTAGGATTTTAAACTTTCTAAAAGGATATCCTTTCAGAGCATCTTTTAAACTGCCAAACAAAATTGAACTATTTTGAAGATAAACTATTTTTAAAATAAAATATTTTGAAATAATATATTTTAATCTATTTTCAACATCAACTATTTAAAAAAATTGTGATTGAAAAAAATATTTTTTATTATTTTTTTGATTTTTTTCAAGTGTCTACGCCTTATAATGTATGTATGCCGAAATTTTTTGTCCATCTGCAAATACAAAAAAAAAATCTCCCAATCTTCTTTATTTTTTTGTCCATTATTTTTTATTAGTGTATATTTTTTGGAATATTGCGTCCGCTCAACTCGAAGAGAGAACCTACGATATTCTGCCGAAATCCATTCTAAGGTGTGTATCATACAGTTAAATACATCAATATTATTGCATTGTATATACAATTAACAATTTTCGTTTCATTGTATTATTTATGCGTGACGACTATACAACACCTGGCCGTTCAAGTCATCCGATGTCCGCTCACCGTCAGCAACACCAAATAACGCCTGGCCGCACAGGTCATCTAATGAATATAAAGCCGTATTCAGATCACAGCAGTCAGTCGGTCTACTAGGGCCAGGCCGTATAAAGAACCGGTCGTAGGTTCTTTGACTTTTCCGATTTCCCTTACTCACTCATTTACTTTCTCACCACACAATATTTACTTTCTTACCTATTTACTCTACCATAATCATATTATATGTTACTCTATCACAAATATAATTACTAACTCTCTACCATTATTTTTATATAAGCTTTACATCTCTTCTCTCCATATTGTACTATATTTATTTCAACATATACATAATTTGTTTCAAAAACCACACTAAATTAAAATAGAATAACGCAAGTGGATAAAGAGCTCGTGTGGTATTCTGCAAATAACAATAATGTGTATTTCCGGTTCTTAGACAACGCCTTTGCGTATACCTCTCGGTGTGCAACTCTACACACGTCTATGCGGATACAAAAAGGTAACTCTCTTTGCAGACATTATTATGATGACAAATTGCGCTGCATAACACAAAGGCTATATGTCTGATGCACCCTCCACTATAACCGGCGGAATTGTGTGCGTGTGTCGTGTGTAAGTAAGTATGTGTTTGTGTGTAGGTAGTGAGTGCGCGCTCAAAGTGACTCTAAGTACATAATAGTGTATGTGTGTATTATATGGCTGCACGCCTGTATAAATACATATAGTCTATATAGTGCACTTTAGTTATATAGGTGCATGAATTACGAGCTTTTGGTGTAGTTGTCGTCTGGCACGCGAGAATGGGCGTTGAATATTGCCACGAAATACAGTTTGCTACACACACACAGTTAATATGTAAGCTCAAACTCGACATGTATACGAAACGGGGTTGGGTGGTTGAAGCTTTATGGCCGCGTGTTAAGGGTATTTTAAATTATTGCCAGGATCTGCTACGACGGACGCGACAATGATATTTACGTTGTGATTGTTAGCTGTTTGGACTTTAGATTGTTTGTATATAGTTAAAATGTATGTATGCATGCGATTGAAAATTAAATAGTAAAGTTATAGAGTCTTATTTGATAGAACTCCAACGTAATTTTTAAGTATAGAATTTGCTTTTCCCCTTTAAACCAATTCCTATGAAACATAATATAAAAAAAACGAATTACATATAAACTGGGAAACTGTTTATGTATATAGATATAGCACAAGTATTACTTGGTTTTATGTAATTAAGAAAACGTGTTGCTTTTTAACACTGCATGGATGTTTTTTTTTAATGCAGTCTGCTGAAAATATTATTGCTCCGATGTGCATGACAACCATATGGTTCAGAGTTTTTTTTTCATTAAAAAATTAGTATAGAAAAATTACATAAGAATATAGTACAATTATAAAGTGCGGTAAATAGTAGTTTCTCTATTATACTTTGCAAGCTTTCCGCACCTTTTCGAATTGAAAATTGGAATGTTCATAGTATTCTATGAATACCATCAGCAGCATTGAATAACTTATATTGAGTACATTGGATTTTCTTTGTACAGTCCGAGTTCATTGAAATACAAGTAACATTAAAAATACATGTACATTAGATACAGATAGTTTAAAATATAGCTCAAAAGCGTTCACTTAAGAGCTCATTATCTCTTATGTGCGCTTTGTAGACATATGTATACATTTTATCCCATATTATGGCTTTCGGTCGCCTCCGGGATCATTATCGTTCTGCAAAGTTTCCGCAAAAGTAATCCAATTCCAGTTGCTAGTACTTTATATGCAATTAATTGCGATGCAGCTAAGCTATACGGACATTTTAAACAAGCCACATGTTAAATTGCTTCCGTACAAAGAGACGTGTATCCCTTTAATCTTCGATACGCTTCAAGGTACTATTGGAAAATATTTTCATTGCGGAGTTATAAAATGAGAATAACTGCATTCTATATCGTATATTAAAATAGTCTGAAAACTCGGTTTTTAATATATATTCACATTTTGTTTCTGCCAAAATAATTTCACAAGGTTTTCCGTTTATTGATTTTTATATGCGCGTTACTCATGTGTTTTTCATGTTATAATGCATTAAAAAAACACCTTTTTACATAAATTGTGAAACATATACATAATATGCATATATGTATACATACGAAATGCATATAATTTTATATAAAAGCTTTGTTTTTAATTAAAATGGGTGAACATGCGTACTTCAAAGCAAGTCACGCTTCAAAAAGCACATACATTACAACATAATGATGTGTACATTTTAAATTTTTTCGGAAGTTGTTTTTTTGACAAAAAATGCACGTGACCTAACAGGATAAAATTGGATATAAAAAATGTATACATAATTTATATAATAAATAATTTTAACAGGTGCACTGCAATCGAACAGTTATCATAATTTATTATACACATTGATTTAGGGTTTAATTAATTAGTTATATTTTCTGTGACTTTTACGCAAATTTGATTTCATTGGATTTTTCTTAATAATAGCATATTTTTGCTAAAATCTAAACAAATCATCATCCTCGGCAACATTCTTGGCTATCAGAATATTACGCGGCTATTACGTGGCTATGGATAATGAAATAGAGTACCAAATTCGTAACACTGAACTATTTTTACATTGATGACGTCATGTTTGGAGCAGACACATTGGAGGAGGCAGTACAACTATAAACATACCTCATAGACTTGATGAAAAAATGAGATTTTGAGCTAAGTAAGTCGATTTCAAATCATAAAGCAATTCTCACGGCTGTTCCCAAAGAAGATTGAGAAATTTTGCTTCCATTTAAATTTAAAATCAATTGTGATCAAGCAGCAAAGACGCTCGGAATAAATTATCATCCAACTGATGATCACCTCAGATTTTTAGCGAAGCTAGAGATCATTCATCCGCGTTAATTTGTACGCGCATTACAGAGAAAATAGTATTCAGGCAGTTACGAGACTTACTTTGCAATGTTTTTTAGATGCCTTTGAAGGGTTTACAGGTAGAAGAGGATTGTTTAGCAATGGCACAAATTTCGTCGGTGCAAGCAAGAAATTGGCAAAGAGTTTCGAAAATATAGTTCACCAGGAAAACTCAAACTTGTACGGTGTATTAACAAACAACAAATTGTGCAAATTGACCTTAGGCAACGAGTATCAATCTTAAAATTAGTATTATCGAAAATAAACCGTTCAAAGTAATAAAAAGACAATAAGTGCAATTCTATATATAATAGGGTGTTAAAATTTTATACAATTTTCAATTATTCATAAAATTGGTTACAATCATCCGATTTAAGTCAAATATGCGCCGTTTTGTTCGATGACTAG
>JANSTU010042546.1:0-10795 GCA_027564075.1 Bolitophila hybrida | reverse complement strand
GGCGAGAGAGGGGGGTGGGGAAGGTGGGGGGGGGAGGGCTTGGGGAAGAAGGAGGGGGATTCTACGAGGGGGGGTATTATGAAGTTGCCGTCTAGATGGAAACAGATTATCAAACAAAACGGCGTATATTTGAACTAAATCCGAGCACTGTAACTATTTTTATAAAGCTTTGAATAAAGAGCAAAAAAGCGGAAGGGAGATATTTGACAACCATACGACCAATTAAAATAAGATTTGTAGAGCTGTTTATACTTATAAACTATATTCAAGATAGAAATGGAGTTCCTATCATATACCACATAGTACGCAGACCGACTGACAAACAAAGCCTAGGGTGACGTCGGTTAAACGAAGCCTCCGAAACCTGACAATACGGTATTCTGTCGTCTTGCTATTAATAGTTTATTTCTGAAATAGGTTATTGGTTTAGAATATCGGAGCATTAATGCCATCAATTAACATATACACACGCACCATGTGCAGAACAATAAGTATATGATGGCGTTGATAATTCACGATTCCGAATATAAAAATAGCAAGATAGATCTCGGTGCATAGATATATGAGTTGTTAGTGTTAGAGCACAGCACAAACATCACATCACGTAATGAGGGTGACTTGAATCCACAGATATGTGTCCAACATCATTAAATTGTTAATAGTGGTTAAAATTTTAAATTCGAATAAATATAAAATGAAATGTTTCGTCTAATGCCGTTAAACAGTCCCACGAAAGTCGTAGGCATATTCACTATCGTGAATCTCGCATTTGAAGATGTTGTGCCAAGTCATTGAATGAATTTTGTTGTTAAAATTGTGAACGGTATCAGAAGAGGTCATATTGCTTTAACGCGCCGGTTATTTAAAGATTTTTTGATTGAACTTGAAAGTTCTTATTGAGATCTCACGAAGTTCACATAAGTTAGATGGCTCTAGGCGTGGCAAATGTCTACAGCGCTTTTTTGACCTTCTAAAGGTCATGAAAAGTCATGAAAATAAAAAGGATGATCTTAAAACAATTGAATTTTATAAAGAAGTTGGAATTTTTTACTGATATATGATAATGAAATAACCCATGGCTGCAAATGGCTGCCAAAGTCAAATCTGTTTTGACAATCATGGACTAGACAGATGTAGAATACAAGTGAAAAGGCCATGGAGCGATACACTCCCCCTTGCGTAACAATTCGTCTGTGGTGTTGTCGCAATTAGCCATTAGCCGGTCGACCCTAAGGCGAATTTTTTTCAAAGACCTGTTCACGTACAAAGTCCAGTCCGTGCATCAGCTGCTGCCTGTCGACCGCCAACCGCGTGTAACCTACGCCCAAGCCATCCTCAATCTTGACGCTTTTTCGACCAAAATCATAATCAGCGGGTACGTGAACAAGCAAAACTATCGCTTCTTATTTCGTTGCAACTTTTGTAAAATTGTTCCTGATGAAACATCTTACTATCCATCAATACTAACAAATTACTGTTGTGCTTTTTTATGTTGAACTTCAGTATTCGAATTATGTTCTTCGATGAAAAATATGTGTACCTAGTAATTGTTGGCTTTACCATGCGTTCGAAAGGCTGATAATGGTTTTGAGAATGGGAATAAAAACAATGTCACACATTTGCTAATCGCTAAGTTAAAAGTTAAAAATTTGGCCTACTTATTTATGAAAAAAATAAAAAGCTTTCGAAGTTGACTTTTAACTTTAATTTTTTACTTTCCGAAGCCTTTTTTCTTCAGTCAATTTTTTTTATTTCTATTGTCGTCTCAATATACAATTTTAGGAAATTGATGACCTGGTGGTTTAATGTCAACTTCTTGAGTTCTCAACTTTATAAATTATTGCAAGTACAAGAGTATTTTTGAAATTAACTTCACGATTTGACGGACTTTCGTTTATAAATTTAAAATCTGTAATAGTTGGATTCTGCTACATCACCAACGACAATTAATAAAGATCGCCAATATCGTAAAATCAAAATGCATAAAAAAACTAAAATATATTAAAATTCATAAAAGGATTTATTACAAAATAAAAAAAAAACTTTAATTCAAATATGTTTATTACATCACACACATTTTTTTTCTGAAAACAAATATTCTTTAAGGCAGTACGGCCGTCCAAAAAGCGATCCGATAGTGACAATGTTTTTTTTCAATCGCTCTTAATCGACGTTGGCTGGATTGTCAGTAATGAATCTGTAAGCTTCTTTATATTTGCTGTTGTGTTACCGGTAGCTTCAAAGACTTGGACTTGTCTTTGAAATTTTATTTTTTCAATTTTGACTATTTGCAACTGGTATGAGAACCATCGTAGCTGTGATTTACAATTCGATTCCCTTTGATTTTCTCGTCTACTGCTGAATCTACCTCCAAACGCTATGTTTGAATGTAACTTGGATCTTGCATTCCGAATCCATGTATGGTAAATAGAAAACCGGTTTATATTATTATCCAATCAGCAAGTTTGCATCACGCCTACCCAGTTCTTTTCGATTGCCATATTTATGAGCATTGAGCTAGTTGTAACTTTAACGTGAGAATCAATTAGAAGATTTGGTTTTGGAGATATCTTCATCATTGTCTTCCTCTTCGTGAACACTAAAATTTATAGCATCTTGGCCATCTGTTGAATCGATACATATTTTTAAATCACATCCATTTTTGCCAGTTGAATGTAATGAGAGAATAAGAAAGGGATATAGGGAGGAAAAGCTAATGTAAAGGAATGAAAAACTGCAGTGATAAAGGATAAAAGGCTTGATAAAAGTTAGAGAGGGAAGACAATCACACACATTTGCTAATCGATTAGACAAAACTGGTCTAATTTTGTGTTGGTTTTATATCAACTTCCTGATATCTTAATTTTTTAAAATATCACAAATACAAGAGGATCTGTCTGAGTGTTTGGCTTCAGTGGCAGTTAATATATCGTGTGCGCCTACAAATTTATCTTGACAAATTGAAGGTTGTCGATTTTATTTATTTTTTCCGATTGTAGAAATCGTATTTGCTTTGTTTTTTTCTTCAAAAATATTCAGTTCTATTCATTAAGTTTTTAGAAACAACCAATGTGCATGGGTTGCATTGCGCATCTGCCTGATTTACGATATTTTATAAATGCATCGTATATTTTGATAAGTCACGCCTCTGATAACTATCGGCGTCTGTATTGAAATTATTACCGGTTTTGGTATTGTGATGTTATTGATAATGGATATAATGCTGATGGTAAACGTTTTGGTCGCCATTGCCTCAGGAATGGACTTATCTTGTTATCCATTGGTGACGCTGCTTGAGCTCATATCCATCCCTTTTACAACATATTTTCTAAATCTGCAATGGTAAGCGGTTTTTTTCTTACTGTTTATTTATTGCGTTCTACTGAATCTTTGGAAAATTAAGCGATTCTCCCCGGAAATCAGAAAATGTTTAACTGCCTATTTAATTACACTACTGAAAATTAGAAAATATTGTGCATAAATCACACCGACATTTACTGTTTCTTAGTAAATGTGGGTGTAAATCATGCGCTAAAATCACACCAACATTTACTAAGTAAATGTAGGTTTAACTCATAAAAATATGTATATGTATATAATATGTATATATGTATGTACACAGTGTCCGGATTCTGAGAGTCTGTCAGCCAATATTTATTCAAAAATATCTCTGATGAATATAATGCGCTAAATTCACATTGAAAAATAGAAAATACTTGGTGTATTTCATGTACATTTTTAGTAAATGTTTCTGTAAATTTATTTAATTATTTTACACTCACATTTGCTAAAAAATGTGCATGAAATATACAAATATTTTCTATTTTTCAGTGTGAATTAAGCGCATTATATTCATGAGCTATATTTTTGAATAAATATTGGCTGACACACTCTCAGAATCCGGACACTGTGTACATACTCTAGCACCAAATATGTTATTTAATTTATTATTATTATTTATTTAATTAATTTAATATAAAATTTACATTTTTCAATTAAATACTTACAAGTTCCCGTGTATCCGTCATTAGTGAACTACCCTTCCACCATGTTATCGTTGGTGCTGGCCGCGAGCCGACAACATCACACCACAGCTGATAGGCAGTTTCCGCGGATAACGGTCTGTTCTCACCCTGCAATTTCACCCACAGCGGTCGTACTGCAAAACAATTCATATAAATATATATAGAAACAGAACGTGCATTATTTTAATGCTTTTATTTACAGCTTGAGGCGAAAAGTGTACAAATATAAAATGCAAATATTTATTATTATTATTATACAGTACTATAAAACGATAGCCATAGTCGAGTGGGTTAACGCGTTGGCCTGGCTTTTGGGAGGTCGCCGGTTCAATCCCGGCCGGCAGACCGATGTGTTTTTCAAATGTAGAACTTTAAATCAGTAGGTTCCTCTTGCTATTAATAGCCTATTTCTGAAATAGGTTATTGGTTTGGAATAACGGAGCATTAATGCCATCAATAAACATATACACACGCACCCTGTATAGAACAATAAGTGTATGATGGCGTTTATGATTCACGATTTCAAATATAAATATGCACATTTGCCTTGCCATTTTGTTAGTGTCGCGTTAGGGCAAATTAAGACTCATAACCATCGGGCAAAAGTAGCTCCAATAGGAGGAACACAGCACAAACAGCACATTAGCATGACTTGACCAGTCGTGTGAACCCGTAATGGTCAATGAATCCGGTGTGCGGCAACGCACAGAGGCCCTATGTTTCACAAGGGATAACAGGATCCAATGAGATGATGAACCGTCAGAAAATATAGGAATATGGTTTTTGTATTTATTGGACAGTTACAGTTCCATAAAAAGTTGTCTCAGGGTCTCAGGGACTGGGGGGCTGATATGCTCTTATCTATTATTACTCTTGTTAACATTCACGGTTGGAAACTTTGGAATCCAACCGGTTTTCATGGATGAGGTCCGAATCCGAATGATGATGATTCAGCTATTTTTCTGGCTCGTACAATGAATGATGGTGTCGATCTGGGGTTCTGATATTTGTGCAAATATTGCTGTTTATGAGTTGTTCGTAGAGTTGGTGGCTATGTAGGCTGGTCATTTTGATGACATGCCGCATGATTTATAAACTCAACAAATGAAATCGACGACTGGTGCTTTGTTGTTTTTTAACGTCCTTATCAGGCACCACTGATCTCCTCAATAATAGGAGTAGGAATTGTTGGCTGAGAACACCTGAATCCAGGTAGAAACTGTTATATCCATTTTCCATTTGGCGTTGTCTATTATCATAAATCTGTTGGTCGTCTCGTAATAAAAAAAAAGATAATAAGATTCATAATGACTTAACCACACAGATTGATTGCGCTCTTGGTTCAAAAACAAAAATTGATAAAAAAACACACACATGGTCCGAATGTTCAAAACAGTGCAAACAGACTATTATGCAAAAGGCCGATTTGGATAAAATGTATGAATATTGGAAAAATAACCAAAATATAGATCGGATTAGAGCATATTTTTATACTATCGTCCTCTTCATAATGGGGATAAGATGAAGAGAGACTAAGAGAGGAATAAAACGATTAAAATAAGATTTAAACTTATAGATAATTGGAGACTTTGAAGGCTATCAGCATTTCTGAAATTTCAGAAGGATCGAAATTAAACGCATAATGCCGCCAGTGGAGCTTGGGCTGCAATGTTGTTCGAACCGCGCCGTATGGTGAGACCGATCCTTACTTGGCTCGATTCCAATTTATTTAATTTAATATTGGAGACTACCTCCGGCCATCTGATACTTAAAATTGGACCGATTTGACGTTAAACAGAACAATATCAGCTTTGTACATTTAGACAGCTGAGTGGAGCGCTAGGCGACTCATTGGGTTCCCCGGCAGCGTATTCAAGGTCGCGACCACTAGTAGCAGCAGCAGAGAGAGATGGCATCTCTGTCGCATTCCACTATTCACGACGATTTTTTACGATCTTTTGTTATCCGGTAGAACTTAGTATGCAGACCAGCCTTACTGCTGCTTATCCTTGTCGCATCCTACACTTTTCTGTACCGTGACAGTGCATCACAGAGTATCGATCACTGAGTTCTTCTTTTTAGCGCCTAAGCGTGACTTATTTGTTTTTGGCGAGAAAGAGCAATCTTGTTTCTTCGTGGGCAGCTCTGCAAGGGAACTGGTTAACGCACGGTCAATCTCAGCAAGTTCACCTGTACCATTCAGTTGAGTCTCGCTCAATCCAGCTTGTTACCTGATGGATTAGAATTAAAGAATAAAAATCTATGTCCTATTTTTCTCGATAGAGGATATTTGCCCGCATTCTGTATTACAATCTTTGATATCCTTCCAAACCCGTTTCATCAAAAAAATTATTGACACATTAGATTTCGGACCCAAGTGAACCTCTCATTCAATGAAATTCTCGAACTGTACACATCTTACATACTCTCTTTCACATCTTCTAACGCATCTGGAATATTCCTTCACTTCAACTTCTAAATCGTTCCTACTACAAATTAAATTCTTTGATCACTCACTGCTTTATGTTTGATTTTTTTCTTTTCCTCCTCACAGCTCATCATTTCCTGTACCCTGACTAGTCGTTTTTGGTTTTTAACCTAAGTAAGAAAAAAATATAATTATAACAATAAATGTAATTAAATAAATAAATCACACATACAGATTTTTGTTCATCGCGCAATCGTTGCTCGGTCTTAAGAGCGGCCGCTTGCATTTGATCTTTGGCTACGGCTGACAATTTCAGGTGTGGCTTATTTATAGTAATTGCCGAAGCATACTGTTCTGCAAATCGTGGTGCATGCTCAGTGAAGAACGGATGACTTGCCAATTGATCGAGAGTTGGTAATCCCACTTTACAGGCTTCTTTTGAAAGAATCGACTCGAGGAGATTTTCTATAAAAGAATAAAATTATCAGAACGTTTTTTGATAAAAGTACACCCAAAGTAACATACTTAGACTTCCCGAGCACTCGATCGGCTGCCTGGCAATCGACTCCTGCAATGGATAGCCCATACTCATTTCATACAATACATGCCCGAAACTGTAAACATCAATGATTTCGGATGTATATATTTTGCTGTGCTGCACAAAGAATGGTCGATAGAACGACGGAACACCCAACACGAAGTTCTCAATGTCCAACAGTCTTGCCACACCATCTACAATAACCACATTACCGGCGTGAATATGCCCGAATGGCATTCCCTTGGAATGTAAGAATCGCAATGCTTCTAGTATTTGACGTCCGTACATAGCAACGTCACGTATGGGCAACGGATTGCGACCTTTTGGATTGCCGTATTTGCCAAGAAATGGATTCTTAGGTTGTGATCCGCACAGTAAATCTTTGACACTGCCCTTTGCAATGAATTTTCGAATAAAAAGTGCACCGCCATCGTTTGTTGTTACATATTCAATGGGCTGAATATACGGATGCTGAATGCCTGCAATGCTCTTGAAGACACTATGCAATTCCTTGTCATCAATGTACTTATCAGGTCCGTACTCGATCCAAGTTAGTGTAAGTTCCGGGGAGCCAGCATTCGTTGTGTCCATGTAACCATTTGTGGAAACTTGTTTTGTATGTGGCTGTGAGCTACGAAAAGAAACCACTAAGAATAGCTTGCAGGTTATTTATATTATTATCTACCTTGATTTGACTAAAAAGTGTTTTCCGGTCGTCTGACCAGCTGCATTTTTCATGCTAGCATTTTTGAGTGTTACTTTGAAATAGTGCTTGCGAATACGCCATCCTATGGCACCCATGGACGGACCAAGTACGTACAATCCCTCAGTGCGTAGACACAACGATGAATTCTGTACGGCAAGGTCCAGAAAAGATTGATTATATGTTTCGGGATCAACGAAACGTTTCGCCGGCAACGACGAGGCCAAAATCGGATTCATTAGTATAATGTTTATGTATTCTTGTAGTGCAATTTGTCGTTCAGCTACGAAGTTCGGGCGCATATTACCTGGAAAACGTTATAAACAATAGAAAAACAGACGAAAAATATCGTGGGGCGTATATCTCACCAATGAGTTTTTTTGCAGGCAATGGCAAACATATACCAGATATGCTGAGACATTTGTGCAAGTTTGCGAAATCATTGTAACGTCGTAACAATCGCCAGCTGTTTTCTTTTGTGGGGCCCCGTTGTAAATTTAAAAGATACTCCTGAAATAAATGTACAATAACATTTATTAATATTATATTGATAAGACATATTTGATTACACTCACCGTATGACCATTGACGTTTTGGGTTGAGTCAATGCAGCAGGTGAGCAATTCTGTATCGTCGAGCGTAACTTTGCGTTCGAATTTCTTTTCAAATATAGCCATTTGTTTCGTGAACTCGTGAAAACCATGTTTCAGAATCCATTACACACTGGCGGGATAACTGTGGTCTGTATGCTAGACTGTATGGGCTCAGGAATGCAAAGTGCGTGTATCGTCTAGTTTTTCTGTTTGACACTTTTTTTATTTTCCGTGTGTGTGACGATGACGTCTGACGACACAGAAGATATTTTCAGAATACAAGTCGAAAGAGGAGACGATAGATAAAAACATTATCACAGTTTGACATTTCATCTAGACGCAATTTTTTGATGGTTTAGTTACAGCGGTTGTACGTACGTTTTTATTCACCGCAATAAACAGGGTGGATTATTTTAGTGTTGCCAAAGTATAGGCTGAATTTTATTAGTAATATAATTTAATTATTGGAAAATGTAATTAATATGCTTAAACTTCAACGTTTAAATGCGCTAACATCAAGTCTCAATAAAACAAAAACAACAATTAGTCGAAACCGTAAATAAATGTTTGAGCAAATTATTGTTTGATCATATGAGCTGCTCCTGGTGATATTAAAGTTGGTTTCGATAAACTTCATTTTAAAGTTTAGATTGTGTTTGAATTTAGTATTAAAATATTTATAGATATATGAAATGAAAGGTTATGATGAATATAGTAGTTTCAATAATTGGCCCAAATAATAAAAGATCAAAATATATATATTATGTAGTTACCATTAATAAAAAAAAGAAATAATTCCACATTTCCAAAGGACTGGTGTTACGTTACACTCCCACTTCAAATGAAGGGAGTTAAGTTTTGTATGTTTTTGGAGTTGTTTTAGAAGACGAAAAAAGAAAAATTGACTGAAATTGTACGCAGTTTAATTTAAACCCACTAAATATATATATTCTATTTTTCTAATACTGAGCTTATAGATGTCGCAGTGACGTCAAGTCTGTATGACAACATCATAGCAAAATACATGCAGATATTTACATTTTTTTTGTAAATAAAAATAACTTAATTATTATTGTGTCCCTTTATAACTTTTGATTATTTCCAGCAAATTTCATTTGCGAATTTTTAAAAAGTTATTCAGAGAAATAAACTTAACTTAAACTTTTAAGATTTCCATCTATAAAGAGCGTATAATTAAAAACTGCAGATAGACTTTATAGACAATATACAACATGCTATGCTGGCTTTCAAAAATAATGGTCAATATCTACAGAGTTTCTGAATTTTTTTGAGGAAAAAGACGGAAAAAATCGTTTTCATACATACTATGGCTACATATATACTCCTCCCAAACTGGCCATCCATGTACAATATATTACCTTTGGTAATACTTTTACCCATGAGGAAAGGGCCGGCTTGTTCATATTCCATGAGTATGTTACCTTTAAGTATTTTATCTTTAAAAAAATCGAGGGGTTGGCAACTGACTAGAGTCAGTGTACGTTTACTTCGAAAGTCACTTCTGACATTTCAATATTTTTATGACACTTGACAGAAGTCATTTGGAGAAGTCACAATAGAAAGACTCCGAAGTCACAACTAAATTCACTGATGTCACAATGAAGTCTTTTAAAATGTTAGAAGTCACTTCAAAGTCTCCGAAGTCACATCGAAATCTTCGAAGTCACATTGAAGTAATTTGTAAATATAAAAGACTCTGGAGTCTATGTACGGTAAAATATAAAGTTGCCAACCACTCGAAAAAAATAGCTCATAATATAATTACCTTCACAATTAATATGCAGCCAGTTGAAAAGTGTTTTCCTCCACAATATAAGATAAACTAGTGTGTAGTTGTATTTACAACCCAACGAAGAAAACATCAAAACAAAATAAAAAGTAAACATAACCTAAAAGTGTATTATAATCAAACCATTTTTAGAAGATCAAATTAATTTGAATGGGCAAAAATGCAGTATAGCCGTCGAGCGATTTTGCCCTACTTGCCCTAGCTCCCTTTTAGGGGGCCACCTCGACCATAATAAACCAAAAGTAGGTGGCGGTCGCGACCCACCTTAAGGGGAGAAGGGTCAAAGTTTGACCAGTTTTAAAAACTCAATTTAAGGGGGTGGTGTGGGTAAGAAAGACGGGTATTAATCGATAGGTTTTTTAAATACCTTTCATATAAAAAAAATATTTATATTTGGTTACCCTTAAGGGAAATAGGGGCAAAAACGTCCTTTTTGTATTTTTGTTCATAGGGGTGATAATCTAATGATAAATTATTAAAGGTAAAGAATTAACGCAAACAGCCATACCATTTTGGGGTATGTCAAAATTATAATTTTTAATTATACATGTATGTCCGACACCTTTTTGAATCACGCTTAAGGAAAACAACCCTTGGGAATGGCGGATAGAGGGACAGGCAAATAGTATTCTATGTCCGACACCTTTTTGAATCACGCTTAAGGAAAACAACCCTTGGGAATGGCGGATAGAGGGACG
>JANSTU010042535.1:0-10797 GCA_027564075.1 Bolitophila hybrida | reverse complement strand
TTTGTAAACGTTGTTCAGGCGTAAGTCTTTCCATTATGAAATGCCAAACAATAGTAAACAAAAATAACATGACAGCACGACACGACTCACACGTGATCTGTCTGTTGTTGAGGCCATTTATCATCAATTCATTAGCTTGAAGTAGCCATTTTTGTCCATCTTTCCAAATTTTTTTTTTCTAGAACGATGTCAGCACGGTTTTCTTTAAAATTTGTATGATTTTGAATTATATTGTCCAAATCTACCACAATTAAAAAAAATATTTAAAAATAAACATTACCCTAAATAAATCAAGTATAATCATATTTGCTAAAGACACAAATCATACATACAAAATCAATTAATTTAGTGTAAAAACATCCGTGCTCTAAGATTTATTCGTTTATATAGCAAAAACAATTCTTTCCGCAC
This sequence comes from Bolitophila hybrida, assembly GCA_027564075.1. Taxonomy (NCBI): domain Eukaryota; kingdom Metazoa; phylum Arthropoda; class Insecta; order Diptera; family Mycetophilidae; genus Bolitophila; species Bolitophila hybrida. The sequence continues at coordinate 10,386 of JANSTU010042535.1, read as the reverse complement.
CCGTACATCCGCTCTTAAGATCTAGTATTTCCCTATACGAAATGAATGATCTATCCTGCGCACTCTTTAAGATGCCAATAATAATATCTGTATAATATACATACATATATATTGATGATTGAATGACGCTTACTCAAATGAATGCATCTAAACTAAAAGTTGCGAAATAATAACTCATTGCCTATACTTTATTTATGTTGAGCGGTATAAAACGGCGTATATATTCAATTTCCGTTCAATAAAAAGGTTCACAGAGAAACGGAAAGTAGATGGAAAATTGATTATAGTTGGAAAAAAATAATGGATTTACTTATCACATACAAACACAAACAGTTGTTAGTATATATATTTTTATGTTTATAAAATGCATGTTTTATAAGTATAATAAAGTTTAAGGTGATTTGATAGAAACAATCATTTTGTTTTTATCCAGGTGGATGTTGTAGCGTAGAAATCGATAACAATGTATAAATCTTGAAAATTTATTAAATTTCCTGCTTTAAGATAAATAATTACATATTTTAGAAATGCTGAAATTTTAAAAAAATAATGTATTATGCTAATTCGGTTTTTGATAAGAATCTAATGGTTTTCTAAGACAATTTTAGTAAAAAAAGGTCACAATTATAACTATTACAGCAAACAGATCATAAATACTAATCATGATGCGCTGGTACATATAATCCAACTGCACAAAGTGACTGCGCGTGCGCGACAAGAAGAAGAAAAGACAAGCAAACACGTTAATTACAAAAATCTGTGAAATTATTGGTGTGGGCTTTTAATGAGTGGCTAACCTAATGACTTATGTCCGGTCGCTTAAAATGTATTTTATGTATATGTACTATGTGTGTTTCTATATGTTACATAGCGCACACACGCTGACAAATGATTTATTTATCGCTCTCGCGAGCGCGCATTTTATATTGTATAAATTAAAAGAAATTAAAATACGCTAGCAGACAAAAGCCGTGCTTCAGCCGCGGCCATTCGTGTAAAATATTGTATTTATTTTACATTTTTATGCATTATTGGACGACACCTGAGAAATGCTAATGATTGCCGGCTGTCGCATCGTGTCGCAGATTTCCAGAAACTTATCGAGCGCACGTACAGTTTATATTCTGTATTTATAAAGAGGCACGCACCCGCAAGTCGCGTGCCCTAGAGAAGTATTATACCGCAATATTTCGCAAACAAGTGTCTGTGGCGAACGAACGTCTTATAAATAGCGTGTGCGCATATCAAATAGCATACAAATTATTATCATTGCGCGCATGCGCTTCCAACTAATTGTGCGCACGCATGCAATTATTATATACATATATATTGTCTGCTAGTGCTTGCATAAAGTCTTGGTGCAATTATCGCCGAGCTCGAACGCGTCTGATATAAATAAGTAAGCGTTTAATGTCTGAATGCGTGCCTTACATATATTTTTTAACGTATATATAAGCTGTGCGCGTCAGTTATTATGCGACATGCGATGCATAAGCGTGAACATTGAAGTGATAAGACATATTTTGTTAGTACATTGTATGTGTTAACTCGATTTGATGAGCCAGCAATAAAATTCAAATTCCAACCGGTGTTCCGGTTGCATTCGTTCTTTTTTTTGAGTGAATCATTTGTATTGGTTGGTATAACCATACAGTCTGGTTGATCGTGTGGGTGCGTGTGCATCAAACACGAATTATCCATAAATGCGTGTAATACATAAACAGGACATTCGGAATTTATTGATCACGCATTCCCGGTGCTCGTAATATATGTGAATGTGTAATCATAACACCGCAAACACGCTTTTAAGACTGGCCGCGTGCTAACGAGTAGCCGCATAACGCCATTCCGGGCTTCAAAGGTTTTTCCAATATGTATAATTCTATATTGAGGTGCCGATGCGTCTTTTATGTACAATATGTATTTTGTATATATGTTGTATATTATGAATTTATCCGAGGCCGAGCTTGTAAACACGATTGTTTACACATAGAGCAAATTGTATGTATATATATTTGTGTTTGTTTTGTAAACATTACACATAACAATCTCAAAGCGTGCCTATTTAGTATAAACGTGCATCGCATCGAGTTTAATCGTTCAAAACGAGAAATTAAACGTACAGACAGAACGGCTCTTTTGAAGACGCCAGAACTTCTAAGGTTCTCTGGGCAAAGCGTATTATAATCTGTGTGCATCTTTGACGGAAGACACACACAGAGGAACCGAAATGGAAGCATAATTTCTGTCTGTTTTTTTTCGGTCAATTGCTTTTGCGGGTAAGTGTTTTGCGATGAAATTATTTTTGTATAGCGCTTTGAGATATGTATTTTAATTTTGGTTCTATTTATATTTTGTAGACTTAATTATCACTGACTTTCGTTACATTTTTTGGACTTTTATAAGGCAGACTTTAACAATGTTGTTTATTTCTTTTACCAAACAGCAAAAATATTAAATAAACAATTGTATGAAATACTGCCGTGTGAAAAGTCACGATTTTGAAAGTACATTGTATTATAAATTATATATGCAAGTCCGTGATTTTTTTTTTTAAATTCGTAAAAATAAATAATCCTGATGGTAATACGTTTTATTAAAATTCGAAGGGTATATGCATTTTATTTTGTTAAATAATATCAATCATTGAAATTACATAAATAGTTTTTTGGTTATCAACATTAGAAAATTATAAATTTCAATTTCTTTGCGCCATCATGTATTTCGGTATCTGAATATTGAATAACTTAATAATAATAAAAAAACTTCCAATTCCCATATATCAGATATTTTTTTATTTAATTTAGTCTTTTAGAATTTATTTGGACTACATTAAAAAAAAAAACCTAATTCAAGTGTCGCCGTTATTGGCCATGGCAAAATATGCACTTTTGTGCTATGGCGCACATTTTTTTTGAAACAGGCAACTATTTCGATTCCCATCGCTTCCCTGAAGATAAATGGCCCAATGATGTTTTTGTCACAAACGCCGGCCCAAACAGCCACTTTTGGTCATGCAATGGCATGTAGAAACAGGACTATTAAAAAAAAAATTAAGGAGCCTAAAATCATCAAATCATTTTATTTTATATACGTTACACACATCTTACCTAAACGCTCTCGCGGATTAAGTGTAATGTGCTTCAAAGAAACCAAATTATTTTCCTTTCTTTATTATTGACCATAACCAACATAAACACACAGTACTTATAAAATTACTACTCAACAATTATCATGTAATTTGTAAATAAATCAATTTAGAATTTTGTTAGAAGCACGAAAAAAAAAATTGCTTTGCAATAAAATATAAAAAAAGCCAAGCGAAACAAAGCGTTGCGATATAATAAGCCTTTTAAAAAGCTTTCAATTGTCTGCAAACAAACCAGCATATATATTTAAGTAGAGCAACAAGTGGTTGCTAATAAATTAGATCAATCGAGTGTATATATACCTTTATGAAGTACAAAACAACACGACCAGCCCTTTGTCAAACAGAAAAAATATCACAGCCGAGAATACTGAGGTTATTCAAAGGAATCCCTGCCGGTTCTACATATATATATAGAATATATGTAGCCATCGCGTAATTACGTTTCATTATATAAAAGGTTTACATAAAATGTCAATTTGATGAGCTTATACCCCCGTAAGAGGGTGCGCGGGTGAAATGTGTACACATGACAATATATTTATTATTTATATATACACATATAAGTGACATACTCACTTTGCGATGTTTTTCTCGACGTATACACACGCAAATCACATTACGAAGTTTGTTCTGGTCGCTATTTATAGTATATATGTATATATATATATTGATAGAAAAAGTAGAAGAGGTCCCGACCTTTGCGCGCTGCCCAAATTAACCCAATAAAAACGATAAATTGTGGCGCATGTTTATAGACTGTATGGAATCATATACACACAAGGAGTATACGATGAAAGAAACACTAAATAGACAAAACTGGAAGCACACACCAGGAGATATCTTGACTATATGTGTTTTTACCCACGCATTGGATGTGTTTATAAAGCCAACATATTTGTAATGGCAAATGTTATATAACTGTGTTACTTACATAAACAACAACTTTCAATAAATTCAAATAGTTTTACGTATACGCTCCAATGAAAAACAGCAATAAATTATACCGCTTCGTATCGTTAAATTTTATTTAGACGAATTAATTGCCAGAATAAAACAAAAATTGAAATGCGCTCGCAGATTACACAGGAGCCATATAGAATATATATTAACGAGAAAGGTGTTAAAGGTGCATCAATATACTATACTATATATAAGATCAGGGAAACGGGACAAAAAAGCACTGGGAAATATACATCTAGAGAGTGGCGCCATCGACTCTGCGTGTGCAACACCATCAAATAAATTAATCAATTAGCATAGCGATAAGTTTGGTTTTGTTTATTGTAAACATACGTGGAAATATATAAATTGTAATAAATATAAGAGTAAATTACGTGCGAGTGCGCCCCGCGTTCTCCACGGGAGAAAGTTTCTGTTTACAATAAATATAAGTCAATTGTGCGTACGTGTACATGTGTACAAAGTACACATTGTATATAAAGAACCTGCGTGTGCAATTGCAACAATTCCGATTTCCGGTAAAGACAGATTATACGTATAATATGTATATAATGTACATTATATACCTATGGACCGCGAGTGCAGTGTACACGTACAGGCATATAAAACAGCAATAAATCGCTCATCTTTATTATACAGATTTACTCCATATTAAAAGCGTTTAATACATTAATTTCATATTATATAGAAATGTATAAATGAATGCACGACTGCAGACTGGTTGAAATGATATTCTATATTTTGTAGAATTCTTCTGGGACTGAAACATATTTTATTATTTTATTATTAAAACAGTGATTTATATTAGTATGAATATACTGGACTATTCAATTTATCTGATCAAAGAGAAACCATAGCCATAGTTTAGTTTTATTTATAGCATCGACACAAAAATCAAACTGTTTGTCCGTTTAGACTTCTAAATATCGCCAGCATCTAGATAACCGGAAAACAACCGCAAAATGTATGACAATCGAGTAGATACGCCTGTCGTTCTTAGAGCAAATAAATTGGAACAATATAGAAGCAAATACTACTTTATTTAAAGAGTATGTCAAAAATAATCAGTAAATTTTATATAAAAAAGAGTTTACATTAAATCAAATGCAGCGATGTACTATGATAAAGTATCTAATTGTGAAGCTTTTATAATCCACTATAAAAACAGTTTTAATTTTATAATTGAATAAGAAGCCATGTATCAGGAACACTTCATTGAGGCAACATTTGATTTATGGTGCTTTGTCATAGTAAAAAATAATAAAAAAAAATAATTTAATTTTATTATAAATAAAAAAAATTTATAGGTATTTAATTAACATTTAAAAATAAAACATTACAGATTATAAAATAGGTATAACAAACAAATAAGTTATATTTAATTAAATATATAAAAAAAAAAATAATAATTTTTGGTTGGACATTTATTTAGAAATATTTCCTAAAAACATTAGCATGTAAATTGCTAATAATTGAATATTTATATTACGAAGATTAACACCGTTTTGAAAAGTTCGCAGATCGCATCTTAAGTGTTTCCCAATAGTACTTTCTTTGTTAATTGATTAGTATGTGACGGGAAGTAGAGCATGCTTTTTCATTTGTAAATTCAACACGATAATTACACACACTTTTATATATGTGTTTAAATTTTGTCACCCGGAATATCGTAGAACTGCTTTTATTTCAAATACAGGTAGATTCTATATTCTCTGCTTCGAACTATTATTAATTTATTCATTTCTTATCATTTAACATAATACACTAGTCATAACATAGTAGGTCTTTATGTGATTTGCGAAACTAATATTATAATAAAAACATTGAGAATTAATTATTTTTTGAATCAGACAAAACAACGTTTTTAAATTACAATGAAAAGTTGAAAATGTAAATTTTACGAATTAAAATACAGACTTCGAATAATTCGTGTGGCTTTTTGGGAAAAAGTCATTAAGTCACAAAGTCATAAGGACATATTCTCAATCTGAATTAGTATATGGCCTCTGGATAGATTCTGCGCTCTATGTACCAGAATTGTGCGGTGTACTAATGTAGCTTGAGAATACCAATTACAAATAAATAAAAAAATAGTGAAGATTTTGTTTAATTCATAGTAATTAAAGCTTTCACTATATATTTAAATAACAAATATTTTTAAAAAAATATGAAAACACCTATAATTGGAAGCGATCAGACATTTTATATAATTGTTGACGTGAATGACCCACTTTTCATCGCCAGTCACCATCCGCTTCATAAACGGGTCTATTTTGATGCGATTCAGCAGTGATTCGCATGCGTCGATATGTTTTTCTGTGGCAATTCATGTGGCACCCATACATCGAGCTTCTTTGTGAATCCAAGCTTCTTCAAATGGTTTATGATGAATACAACTAGAGCTACGCGCTTGCATCGACACCTAGCGAAAATACTGCAAGACATTTTTGGAATTTTTTTATTATATTTTGTGAATTCAGTAATTGAATGTAATTTACATTAGTATTTGGTTGGGTAGCCCTTAACCACGTGCCATGAAGAAGCACGTGGTTACATTTCCGTTATATTTCCTCCTCCATGTTTGATGGTCTTAATAGTGTAGCGCGTGTATAGCGCATTTTTGTTGATGCACATACCTCGTACCATCAGAGCCAAACAACAAGGTAAACTTGGATTCATCGCTCCAGAGTATATTCTTCCAAAATGACAGCGAATTTTGTAAATTTCAATCGCTTCGAAATGTTTTTTTGCGATTTAGCTACAAAGACCAAACTCAAACTCATTGAGACGGGCATTTGCGCTCTCCTGTACTAAAGCTCTTTCTTGGGGCTTTAAAGTTGAAAGTATGAAACTATTTTATTTGAAAAAAAACTAACTATATAAATAGAATATAGTTTTTTTTTTTTAATAACTGCATCATATTTTTTTATCAATTATTTTGATATTTTCGATTATCTCTTAAAAATAAGCAATTTACCGATAAATATTTGTTTTCTTAGAATTTCATTGTTTTCAAGAATATATAGTCAGGTCAGCTGGCCACAATATTCTTACTATACCCCGGCGACCGAATTAAAAATTTATAAATACAGGTGGCATTCGACATTTGACCTTGAAGAAGACAATATGGATTTTATGACTGTTTTTTATATCGACAGATGGAATCGGGAGTCGGAGAATGGTCTATTCCTCACAAAAAAAATTAAATTAGGAATACTTCCGCAACATGAGTTATAGAAACATAACCATGTTCTCCCATGGTGTTGCATTTTGATGGTGAGAAATTTAAGTGGAGATGTAATGCACATTTCTAAATTAAACAAAAAAAGTATGTTGTTGTCAAACTTTTTGTTTTATAAATCGCATCTAATGTATGCTGATATATGTATGTTTGTCCTGTTTTAGTTGGACAACATACAATTGAAGACCATCTCAAAGTATTTAAAAATATATTCATGTCATACGTTAGTGGATTGGTCTTTATTTTGTAGGAAAATCACGTATGATGACATGATTTTTAATATGAAACCGTTTTGGGGTGTTGATAAGATAGTTGAGATTGATGAAAGTAAATGTGAAAAATTAAAATACCACAGAGAGAAACATGTAGAAGGACAATGAATATTTGGTGGTTATGAAAGAGGATGTGTCGTCTCTTTTATGGTCCCTGTTGACAAAAGAGACTCTAAAACAATAATAACCATAATTCAACAGTGGATATACCCGGTACCACTATTATTAGTGCTTGCTGGAAGGCTTATAATTGTTACGATATAAGCATCTATCGGTAAACCACTATCCATTTGTTTTAATTTGTTTTTAAGGGCAAACTGGGGCGAAGCAAATGATGCCAAGTTCTGGCCGAAATAAAAACTATTTATCCGGATACTTGGAAAAAATTATGTTTTTGAGGAAGAGCACATACATAATTTGGACCCGTTTTTGGAATTTTGCCAAATTGCAGGACGTTTATACAATCCAATTTGGATCGTACAGTGAAATGTTTAATACTGATGCAAAAAACGAGTACAAATATACGGCACTTCTACAAATACATTTGGTCCTTAAAACAAATGAAGCTGTTAAGAGATAGATCTTAAACTCTATCTTTTCAACCCTCTTTTCATATTCTATAATACCCACTCCTTTTGCATGTTTTTATTTGTGGTATTACTTTATAAATCTTTTCATCAATCTCACTATATTGTATTAGACCCCCAACACAATTGCTGACATATGAGACTTTTCTTTAAAAGCTTTTTAGCTATATTTATTGACGTTATCAGTTTTCAAATCGGAACTATGAGCGACGAACTAGCGAATGAACCTACTACAAATGGGATCATTGACGAAATGCAGCCAGAATGGAATAGCTCATTGACGAAATGCAGCCAGAATGGAATAGCTATCGCCGTATAAAGCTGGTCAAAACTATAGATCCCTGAAAAAAGGAGAACGATGGTGAATTAGAACGTTTCTGTATCATAGTATTGGAACATGGAACATACATTTACGGAACACCTCTTCCTAATACTATTTAGCAGAATCGCTGCTAACCAGAAACAACTGAGGAATCACATTCACCGGGTCACCATAATTAAACATTTTTAACCTAAAAGATTTTCAGTAATCATAACATTTAACTCGGATTTAACTACACGTTGTGTCAGTTTCTCAAACTAATAAATAATAATTTTGGAAACGTTACGATGCTCTGTACCCAATTCTTCCAACATCATCACTTTCCATGAGTTTCTCGAATATATTTTCCTTTACCTTTGGATCGCATTCAACCTATCACACAACCTTACACCCATTAAACTGTTCACGCAGTGATTATTTAAGTTTCGCAAATGTTTATTTACACATAAATTTCAAAAGAGAATTAATTAGAATATATATATTTTGTGATATTGAAATATAATCTGTTTTACATTGTATATAAATATGAAGTTACTAAAAGGAAAATGTCTATATACCAATTCTGGATCCATAAATATGTATTTCTTCCGTTATTACTATATAAATCATCCTTGTCCGAAACATACGGTTAGCGCTTATTATAAAGGCTATATAAACTGCATATGTATACGCATATATATTTTATGTGTATACAACATTGAATTATGTATATATGTTTATATATGTTGTGTGTATAAATAGATGTGCAGAAATGATCCTCTTTTATTAAACCGATACGATCACTATAAATAAAACCGGTGCTGTGCGGCGGCGCTGCGCGTTGCTTTATTTAATATATAATCTTATAATATATATTATAAAAAAAAAACTGTATAAAAGAGTTTATCTGGACGGTCGCGGCGCAGTGTGTCTACCTATACTGTCTTATATATATACTGTACACTATACACTACATACAAATATTATAGTACATGCGCGAATGCTGTATGAAGTAGCCGGTGTACAGTTTAGCCCAAGGCACCTCTAAAGCACCGTCTTCGACGTCGTGAAGTTCCCACGGCCTTTAACTCAGCCTCTGCGTCTTTATTATAACATACAGCGACTCAGACACACACACTTTTACATACAATCTCTCACATATAAAACATGTTATATATGTTTTACATTTACATGCTGTTTATCAATTCATAACAAATTATATGTAGTATATTTATTCCTATACAGGCTCTGGCGCATTGAGCTTCTTTAATTCCTTTTCTTAAGGAAAGCTTGTGTGCGTGTATTATATTAGTATGGATTTTTCAAAACGAAATAAATCTGAAATTTGATTCAATTGAAATTATGAATTTAATCAATGGTATAAACTTTTTAACGAAAGTATAAAATGTACCCTTAAAAACCCCTGTATATGTATTCACAGAGCAACACAAAAGTATGAGTACTCTATAGCTCTTTTAAATGTACTCTTAAAAAAAACTGATGTACACGTAGATTGTTTGTTTAAGTTAAACTCAAGCTTATTTTAAAGTAGATAGTTTCAGGTTATAAAGTATAGGAAGTTTATAAATCTTGCCTAAAAATATTATTTTATTGTTTTTAAAATACGCCCTTAATAATAAATAATTAATCAATAACGTCCTTGAAAACAAAACCACTTAGAAATATTCCAATTTTGTTTCTGGAGCAAATAAGTTAATAATGTTAACGTAAAGAAACTGCAGGTCTCTATATTTAAAATAAACTTAAAAGTATTACATTTTAAATAAATATAAATATATTATATATAAAGGGTTTTTCAATAGGTGCGCTTCAACTTTTTTCCGATAGGTGCGCTGAACGACGCCATGTTTTTC
>JANSTU010042524.1:0-10797 GCA_027564075.1 Bolitophila hybrida | reverse complement strand
GCAATTATGGGTTGGCGGATGACCATCTGATTTCGAATCGGAATGGCGAATGCATGTCAAACAGTATTTATTTGCGATTTCACTCCAAATTACTTTCCTCGTATCATGAGATACAATAGAGCCAGCAGCAGATAGTGACGAACATACGGCTCGTTTTGAAAATGGACGTCTCCACGGTCAATCGCAATTCGTTTTGCTTCCATAGCAGCGATATGAATTTGTTTCAAAGATGCTACAGATATGTCTTTTTCCACAGTTTTTTTAATCTTTTGAAAAGTGGATCCAGACATAGATGGTATCTCACCAAGAATTTCTTCTAATCCTGCATATCCAGTACCTACACCAATTACAGCAGTAATTGCCAAATAGTATATTGGTAAGGATGATTCGATATTAGGACAAGTTTAAACTTTTTCTTTTTCTTCAAATGCATCCTCTTATATAGACTGGTTTATCGAGTCCAAATCCAATTATCGGTAATTTCGTATCACTAATTATCGAATATAAATTCCAAATCCAATTATCAAAATTTTGAAAAAATATAAATATTTCAAAAATCAAAAATCTAATTCCAAGTTCGTCTACAAAAAACTTTCAATCCGGTTCAATCCCGGCCGGCAGACCGAAGTGTTTTTCTAATGTAGCACTTTAAATCAGTAGATTCCTCTTGCTATTAATAGCCTATTTCTGAAATGTGTTATTGATTTGGAATAACGGAACATCGCACACTAGCCATATGTCCCACAAGGGATTACAGGATCCAATGAAAAACGTGTAAGAGTTCTTCGTACGGAAAATGGAACCGAATACTGCGACTTATGTCAAGAATTGTACGAATTGTACTTTACTTATGTCAAGAATTGTACTGTTTCGGGCACACGCGGGAACAAATCTCCCATTTGAAATTTGAATTTCAAAATATTTGGTTCTTCAGCAATGGTGCCTAAAAAAAGCGACTTAAGTTGGATCCGAAGTCAAAGATGTTACCTTTTGTTAGATACTTCGACAACACAAAAGGCTATAGGTTAATAGATTATTGAAAGACATAGACCAGATTCCAGTTCTATCAAATGGTTTAGAACATGAACACTCCGACAATGAAAGTGCAACCGAGGGCTCTGCAAATATGATGGCAACAATAGTCGAAGAAGAAAAAAACGAACTGTGTTCCAAATACAGCTATGGAAGTTCCAGAAGAAGGGACACCCTTGAGAAAATCGTCAAAAATCGTCAGGCATTAGGAGACCTGTAGTTAGGCAGGATTACGTAACATTTCTGGCTGATCGTGATAATTTTAATGAAACTTTGTCTGTTGAAGAAGCCATATGTTTAGTGGAGCAAAGCAATGGCCGAGGAATATGATCTCTATTGGAAAACAGAACGTGGAAGTTAGAGGAACTTCCGACGGGACGCAAGCCAATCAATAATAAGTGGATCATTAAAGTCAAGAATGATACCAGTGGTAATATTATTCGGTATAAGAGGCTAGACTTGTAGTCAGACATTTGGAATTGACTAATGGATCTGGTAGAGTTTGTTTCTTGAAGAAAGCAATATACGGGCTAAAACAAGGTAGCCGACAGTTGAACATCAAGTTGAACAATGTAATTTTTTGTTTTTTTTTTTAAATGTCAACGGGAAAACCCCAACTGACCGTTTATTCATCAATGGTAATAAAAAATGCTCATCACTAAGTGAGGATGGAGTCGTTCCAACAATGTTGGACATTAACAATGTAGGACATTAACAAAAAGATATAAAGATGGACAGTACGTTTCGCCGGATGCGTCTCGCGATATTGTAAAATCAAAAAAGCTAGAAAAGCGGTTTAACAGATTTGGCCATACTATTCATTGGCACTGTTTGCCCATAAGAAGTTCTGTGCCTTTTAACTTTTATCTTTTTAATCTCAAAACTCGATCTGGTACGTTTATGTGACCAAGTGACAGCAAATTAGGGGCGTCTAAGCGGCACGACAGCAAGTCGAAAATAAAGAATAAAGGGACTCCAACGACAAGATCCTATAGCGATCAGCATAAGAAGGAAGAGCAAAGTAGTCCTCCCTTACTACAGCCCGGCGCAATGCATACAGAAGAAACTTCTTTTGTATAGACTCTGAACTATTAGAATGCACTGCGTGACTTGGATTCCATACAACCGAACCATATTCCAATGATTCAATGATCCGAAAACTCTGTCTCTGTCGTTTATGTAGCAGTTTATGTTGATGATTTATTATTCTTCTCAAACAATAATGATATGAAGAATGACCGAAAAGATAACAAATAATGCAACATTTTGAGATGAAGGAACCGTGCTTCAGGTAAGATATTTCTTGATCAAAGTAACTATATTGATAATATTTTAGCCAAATTCAATATGGAAAATTGCAATTTTGCCATTGGTAATGTCAGTAGATACAATCACAATCCTGGTCAGGCTCATTAGGCAGCAGTGAAACGATTTTTTCGGTATCTCAAGGGCCCGGAAAACTATCATCTAGAATACTCGTAAAGCGAAAACCGAAATATAGTGGGATATTCTGACGCAGACTGGGCAGCGGACGTCGACGACAGAAAATCATGTACTGGCTACGTATTCAAGATACATGGTGGTGCAATCCTGGGCCAATAAGAAACAACAAACAGTTGCCTTGGCCAACAATGATGTGTACCGATCGCGTTCCAAACACATTGATATTCGTCATCATTTTATTCGGAACAATAATATTATATATTTGAATATTATACATTTCAGTGTTTATTCAGTTTATTCTTTCCTTGTACTGAAATGGCGCTCATTTACACGACAAACCGCGCATTGGGCATTTTTTTTTTATTTCTGCGTTGGCGTTTTCGAGACTGCATAGATTTTGCACACATTTTGCACTATTTTGCCTCTGAGTGCAAACTGGCGACATTTTGTGTGCACATTTCACCAATTGCCAATTGCCATACAGCAAGTATGGGTACAATTTGTAAACCAACACCTTTTTAACTCTTCTTCTTATAAATAAATTAATTGCAAATTAAATTATTTCGATTCTGTTTGCGAATAGGTTTTTTTGGCCAAATCCTCAGCTGGTTTATATGGTTTAACTTAATAAATTGATGCTTACTATTGACTTTGTCGATGCTTGTCTCTTAATAACGGCATAATTATCGATTTGAACAGGCTCAACTGACTGATCATTATCTGAATCTGTATCTTCGTTTTTGAAGTTGTGTAAAATTTGAACGAAAGTTATATTATTAGCAAATGTGTGTTATAAGATAGGGGATAGAAAAATAGAATGCCTTAAAACAACAACAAAACACTTTATTAAAACATTCATATCGAGGCACGTCCTCTTTTAGTCATCCGGAAAAATAGTATCGTCTGGATTAATCTTTGATTCGCTCTGCTGCTGGAACTGAATAAGTATTACCAGATAGGTAAGCGTTGCGCCAGCCACCTGTCAACACAAAATATGTTTAAAAATAAATAAATAGATGTTAGTTGATCCTTTAAATTGTGACTACCGCTGTAATCAGTTGTAGGTTAATGGTGAAAAAGCCATTGGCCGAAATGATGATGGGCTCGTGCTGGATTTGCAGTAGAAAATCACGGGTCAGCGTATTATTTACGTCAAAGCTATCGTCAGCACTTTCCAGTTTGTGAACCAGTGAGGATGTTGTCTGGGCCTGTATTAGAAAAATATTAATTAAATATACACAATCTTTTGTTTTGTTTTCATTATTAGGGATCTTCATACACTCTCCGTACACTGCTGCGACGTATAACATAGCTTTCCGAGTATAATCAAATCCGGCACCACAAAGAACAGATAGACCCAGAATTTGTTACCCAATGGTACTCCCCACTCCACATACAACCCATAACCATAGATGGCAAAATTAATACAGTACTGTGTGCAAATGACCAAGCACGAAAAACCAAAACACTGGCTGAACAGATTGTACATATGCCAGATTTGCGAATACACTTTCTTGATGCTGGTAATTTTCTCGCCTTTCATACGTTGCCTATTATTAATCGACGGATACAAAGCGTCACGAAACTCCAAGTCCAACAGAGTTGTGCCATTAGCGATAATTTTATCCGCTCTATGGATTTCCATTAGTTTTTCGTTCAGTAACTTCTGGCGATAGAGTAACTGTTCCAGATAGAATATTATTTGAGTGCAGCGCAAGCGAATGATTGTCAATGGCCAAAAGCACAGGATCCAGTAAAACGAGTCATTGGCATCGGTGTCCTGCAGCCCCATGTAGTATTTAATCATGTGTGATAGAGACAAGCAAAATACGAGCATAAATATCATGCCTTGACCTCGGATAAACTGATGCCGGAGACGATGATATGCTATTCTAGTTGAAAGTCTTTTTAAAATCAATATATCCACGGTTCGTAAGTGGTACATAAGCTGACACTGGTTACGACGCTGATAGATAGATTCTATGAGCAGCAAAGCATGAGATAATGTCAAATAGACCAGTGTCATCAATCCAGAGATTCGCTTAATATTCGACGAATGTCCCATAATAATTCCAGACAGCATGCCCATGATATAGGAGCAATGAGTTATGATAATCACCACAATTGAATAAATGGGCAGGATAAAGTGAATTAATCTGTTTTCCGAGAATGGAGCAAGCGATGCAATTTTGAACCATACTAGAATTAAGTTAAATTCACTAGCCAATGAAGTGCGACTGTTGGACATAGTTATAATAGTTTTGTTGAATTGCACTAAAAGACATATACACGCTGTTGTGGGGTTTGTGGAAAACTTGGGGAAGTGATATTAATATGTAGGTAATTACGAGAGTGCTCATATTTTATGTACAGTGTAATTTGTTTAAGCTTATCTATACTGTATAATATTATATGTTTAATTGTGATTGTTTAAATTACAATTAAAAAGTTTTTTTTTGAATGATGTACGTGGCCAATTGGCCGAATGGTTTATTTGAAGGAATAAGTCTTTTGTTCAGAATACTATTTAGTCATAGAGCCTAAAGCCTGCAAATAATTTCCTAAAAAACAACACAAGAGATTTAATTAGTAGAGGCAATATCTCATGTACACACTTGGTTGCGTTCCATTCTTCGCCCGGTGCGAACACGATTTTCAACTTGGCTGCGTACTGCGCTTGGTGCCCAATTTGACGGTGGGGTGTCACACAAAATAACAAATTCGACTTTTGTGCGACTGTCAAAAAGCTATCTTACATTCTAATAAAAAAAAATGTAACAGCCTACTAGGGTAAGAATAAACGACTAACATAAAAATAAAAAAATACTTAGGTAAGAATAAAAGACCTAAACTCTAACAAAATACGTGTAGGGTGCTAATGCTTTTAACCTCTTTACCGAATTGAAAGGAGGAGAACCCGAAAAATCACACACTTTTTTTCTGGTCATTGTACTCGAATGACAAAATACAAAACTCCCTATACTTACATCTTCCGTACACCGGTAACTCGAATAGCTCAGCACAGCAATAAGATACAGATCCGGTCCTATCACATATATATAATCCGTCCAAAATCCAAAATGAACCGGATCAATACAAGCCAAATACAAATAGTATCCAATTACAGAAAAGTTTATACAGTACTGAGCACAGATCACCATAGCAGACAATCCAAAGCAATCATTGTGCAATGCACTGATCTGCCAAATGCGTCCGTAAACGTGTTTCACCGAATGAAGATTCCTCGATTTCGAAATTCTTAAATGTCGCTGAAAAATGTGCAAATCATTTGCTTTAAATTCCCATTTTATTAATTCGTCTAGTTTTTGATTAACAACTCTCAAACGTTCCTGTATTTGATTCAAATAGAATACAATCTGTTTGCAACGTATACGAATCAGGAGCAACAGCCAAACGTAGAAAATCCAATAAAGAACAGTGTATGTTTCTTTAATGTATCGTGGCACTTGAATGTAATCAATAACATAGATAATAGTCCATATAATAAGCAGTACACATATAACTCCTTTGAATCGCAAAAATTCATTACATAGCCGATGATATTCTATACGAACCGAAAGTCTCTGCCAAATAGCAATATCAATAGTTCCAATTGTGCTCAGCAGCAGGCGCTGCTTTCGACGATGTACAAATGAATCCAAAATTATGATTACATACGTAATGGTTGACGAGAACATGCAAATGCTACCCGAAGTGCCAAACAATGTGGAATCAATGCGTAGATGACCCGTGATCATGCCCATCAAGAGAACAGTACTGGCGAATGTGGTCACAACAATCGATTGCAACATCAATAGTCGATCGACACGTTTGTTGGCCGAAAACGGTGCCAATGCGGACAATTTAAAAAATATCAAAACTATGGCAA
Organism: Bolitophila hybrida; assembly: GCA_027564075.1. Taxonomy (NCBI): domain Eukaryota; kingdom Metazoa; phylum Arthropoda; class Insecta; order Diptera; family Mycetophilidae; genus Bolitophila; species Bolitophila hybrida. The sequence continues at coordinate 4,433 of JANSTU010042524.1, read as the reverse complement.
AACATCGAACGAACGAGCGGTTATTAGACATTTTATAGAGCAACTGATGTAAGAGGGTTCTTTCGTCATTTAGTCCATTTATGTTAATTGGCTATGATTAAATATGCAACTCTGTATAAAATGACTTGTATAAACTATCAATACTAAATTATGTAGGTAATAATGGATGGAGTGATTTTAAAGTTCTTTGTGTAAGAAAGGAATGTTTTCGCTTAAGGCGTTCAGACATATTTTTGACGTTCAATTTAAACTATTGAAATGTTTAGCAATACGTCAATGATGTGTATTTTGAATAAATGTGGAGTATTCCACGGGGATTCGTACCTTCGGAATGACATGAACTTTAGTGCTACCCGACAGTTGGTAATATGGTTAGCAATTCGTCGCCATGAAAGAGTATCTGACAGGTTGAAAAAAATAAAAATAAAGGAGAAAACGATCTGGACAAAATCGTTTATTATTTTATGGCAGCTAGACACCCACAAATCATCAGAAGAACTAGGTTCGGCCACAGATTTGGACATCAGTTCGTAAAAGAACATGCATGGCAAGCGGGCCTAACAACTTTAAGGAATTACGTCACCATTATGCATTATCAACGTACCCTTTTGGGGTTATTAATATAAAAGAACAGTTTTTTTTTCACTAAGCACTTTATCAGCAAGTTTCGATTGCTATTTCATATAAGGTTAAAATAGGTTAGTTTAGGTTAAAATACAATTAACTCATAATAAACTTAAATAAAAAATGCAACAAAACTAAATTAACAATCATGTGCAGAATATATTATTTCTTAAACGAAAAACCCTAACTTGATGAGAGGGGGTGACAAATTTGGGGGATGCCACAATAATTGGTCTCATCACAACGTCAACACACATACGATCTTGTCTCGAGAAAAAACACTGTTGCGCGGATTATCGCTACTTTTTTTATGGTGCACAAAAATGGCAACGCTTCACTCACTAGGATCATCCAATCATGTTACATGTTACACTTTCTAGCCAGGTTGCGTACTGTACTGTTTGCCTCCAATGAAAACAAAAATATATGAACTAATTTACTACAAAAAAACTATTAATCATGGTTTTTAGGATTAGAAAAAAATACAAAATTGATTGTAAATCGAATTAGCCGATAAAATCTTAGCGACTTTAAAAAAGCTTTGCACATATAATTCTTCAAATACGCCAATTTAAAATCGACTATATATGTAAGACTTCTTTTGATATTAGTATATTTATTAATTAACGGATCATTGATGTCATTTATTTAGACTCCTAAACTAACATCGAGGATGGTCCTGTCTACTTTCGAGAAAACGACACGAAGAAATCAATTTATAAAATCGTTATCAGTAAATTGACACATCTCATGATATGATGATATACTGGCATTATCTACCATATCTAACATCGATATTAATAGTATTAGTTTTAGGTTAAAGGCGGTCAACTGGTTGATGTGTATTATCGGGACAGGTAATTAGCGCGAAGTGCAGAACAGCGAAGTATACACATAACCCTACAAATATATGTGAAATAAACAAGTACTGCATGTATATAACAACAAAAATGAATTAATTAAAACAACACAGCATAAATATATTTTCTGACCTGCTCTCGGAAAATAAAACAATATCATTCTTAACCTAACTTTTTGCATCCCGTAATTTTCCCTGAATTATCAAATGAATATTTATCACGAAAGAAAATAATCAACATACTTACATCTTCCGTACACCGATAACTTGAATAGCTCAGGCTAGAGAACAAATACATATCCGGCACCAGCACCAGAAAATATTCCTTTGGCGATACAGAATTCACAGGATCAATCCAGCACAAATACAAACAGTATCCAAATACGGAACAATTAATGCAGAACAATGTACAGATCAGCATAGAAGATAATCCAAAACAATCATTGTACAAATTACTGATGTGCCAAATGCGTCCGTACACATGTTTCACAGAAATAACACACTTGTTCAAATGTCGTCGGAAAAGCGTAATATCACCAGCGTGATCATTCTCCCAGTCCAGTATTTCCTTTAGCATTTGATTGACAATTTTTAGACGTTCCTGTATTTGTTTCAGATAGAACAGAATCTGTGTACAACGTATGCGGATGAAGAGCAACATCCAGGTGTGAATAATCCAACAGAAAATAAGATTTGTTTGTTCAATGAATAGCATTACATGAGTATAATAAATAATATATAATACAGCCATCACGATCAGCAGCACACAAACGACTCCATTGAATCTTATGAATTCATTGCAAATTCGTCGATATGGAATTCTTATCAATAACCTCTGCCAGATAATACAATCCACAGATTCGATGGATTTCAAAAGAAGACGCTGCTTGTAATGCAACAGAAAAGACTCCATTATGATGATAAAATGAATTATTGTTAGTGAGCTTAGGCAGAGTTTTCTCGAGACAGCTTCCAGTGTGAATTCTATTTTAATATAACCTGATATTATGCTTGTGAAAAGAACTACACTGGGAAATGTGGCCAATACAATCGAATGCAGAATGCATGTCCGATAAACAGCGTTTTTGGTACACGAAAACGGGGCCAATGCGAACAATTTGAAAAATATTAGAATTTTAGCGAAGCTCTGTTCAAACGAGCGTTGTGTTGTCATTTTAATGCAATACTGCCGTCATATGGTTGTTACACTTTGTAATGTAGGCACCCCTAGAATATCATTAAGTTAATGAGTCTTTTTAATTATGCATTTGCATACTCATTTCTTTATGAGTTATCACCTTATACAGTGTATGTAGGTATAATATACCGTTTCAGCAAAATTTAAGAATTATAAAAAATCAAATGGGTATATTAGAAAGCCAAATCGGTAGTACGCACGTAATTTATATATGCTGATTCATGATAGGCTCTCATATGAGCGAGAGCAGAAAAATGTTATTAAAATGCGATATATAATTAGTTTTATCTAATATTTTCCATTTAATTACTATTATAGTATAAAATGATATGTATTATTCTCGGTATTATTGTACAAAAAAGCAATATATTATAGAAATAATTATAAAAATAATTGTTTATGTTTATAACCTCAAAATAAAATGTTACATATAATCACAACAAATCGATAAACTAATGTTTTGTTGGTCATAATGGAAGAGCAATTCAATTTGGCTAATATAAGGATGTATGGTTTTGATGCAATCATAAAAAAATTACAAAATCTATTCACTGTTGCGCGCGAAAAGCTAGTGTCAAAATATGCTGGGTTTACATGCAAATTGTTTTGTGTATCGGACCACACTATTGACTATAATATTGCATACTACCGAACTGCGTAAAAAACGCCTCGTCGATTGGCAATCGCCTGGCGTTAGGCCATAGTTACATACTCCCGCTTCTGGTTTTGAGGTCAGGTAGATTTCAAAACAACTATTAACCGTCTTCCGAAGTTCAGCATTACTATTTTATTTAATTATTAGTGTAATAATTTGAGCAAGATATAGAAAATCCGGTAAAACTGAACGTTATGGAAATCTCTTTTATTTTAGTCGGTAGCGCAAAAAAAACTGTAACACAGGATTCATATCGATGCAATTATTTATCTCGGGACAATTAATCAAACAAATAAATAGCACAATTTTCTATCATCTCCACGTGGTTGGTTCTGGTTATGAATTGGAACTGGAAATAATCAAAGAAATGCAATTCATACAGTAAAGTAACTACACAAAAAATCCTTTGCAAATCAATTATTCGGACTGGCACCTTTGACTCCAGTAATATTGTATTACTTTCGAAACCTTCATTACGACATCGTTTATAGAGCTCTGAAATTGTTCCCTTTGGCCAACTTCTTTAAACCATATGGCCTTTTTTGATACTTATTTAAAAAAAAATCGTTGGGAACGGCAACCTCTAGAAAAAGTAGCCTATGACCAACACACCTTTTTAAATACGTTTCAATGTGATGAATTATCTCGGAGATACATTGTCAAGTTAAATTTAATCGAAATAAATTATCTCGGTATAAATTGTCGCGATCCCACTTGCTTTACAGTTTTATTATGAACATGAAAGAAAGATCCACACGCCTGCAACATATAAAGAGTAAAACCATTTGAAAATCAGACTTCAGACTTTTGGAGTCCATTAATTTCTGAACAATAATTAATATTTAATTTTTTATCATAGTTTGTGTTGAATTTTAGATCTTCAGTGATTCAAACTGACAGTTGTGATGCACCATTAGGCCTGGTCGCCCGGTCGGCGAAGACAAAGAATATGCGCGGAGAATCCAGGATACATTTTTGTCATAAAAACGTCAGCAAATCTTAATTTATTGACTCAATCATCAGTCTCAGTCAGTCAACCGACTGAAGCAGACGTGTTTTTGACATAGCTCCGCTAAAAATAGAAATAATCCATAATT
>JANSTU010042513.1:0-10798 GCA_027564075.1 Bolitophila hybrida | reverse complement strand
ATATATACATATGTCTTTGATAGCGTGATACAACAATACACATAGAGCAAACAAAAGAGTCCTGGGACCATCACCGCGTTGGTTTCCAAGAAAAGTCACTTCTTCGTATATATGTATAAACTGACTCGCTGGTGTGAACAAACAAGCAACTGTGCTGCGACTATAGATAGCTCCGCAAGAACACATACATCACAAATAGGAAGCCAACAAATAATAATGGAGAACACACACACACACACACACACACCCACACCCATACTCACACACAGTGGAGCACATACATTGAAAACATATGAAACAAATCCCATTCTACTGGCGGCAACGTCACACTTTGCACAAAATAAGCTTTTATATTCGAATACAAAACGCGGGAGCCCCGTTTTTGATGTGCGGCGGTTGCGGATGGGTGGATTGTACCCTCTGTGCTGGCACCGGGGGGCACCGGAAGGTAGATGGATGCTAAAGTATGTGGGTGTATATATGAGGGAAGTTAGAATGTTCCACATGTGTGGGTGTGAGTTAGCGAGTGTGTGATGGCTCCGTTAAGTTTGAGGAAAATACTTTGAAGGGATGAAATGTCCTTTATGTCAGGAAGAAATGACGGTATTATGTGACGGCATGGCAGCGCAAACGTTATATGTATGTATTGAATGTGTATACATATTTATATATATATATATATATATATTATATTGTATATTTGCATGTGTGTGTTTTCACATTGCGAAATGGCGTTTACCTCCCTGGACAATTTTCAGATGAAAACACATCTTGTGAAATGCTAAAAGCTTTTCGGTGGAATAGTTTTCATCGCACAAATGGGGAATTGTGTGTGTATGTATATATGTATTTAGCCTTCATTCGTATAAGGAGGTTGAGTACTATGGGAATGGATTGCTATAGCTCACAGGCACACTGTCTAACTGTATATATAGTATATACATATACCGTTATGTAATGACGGTCCCTGGATAATAGGTTTTCGCGCGGTTGCGCTACCCATTTAATTAAAGCTTTATTCACAAAGCTGTCGTGTGTTTCGAATAATGCCAGCGAATAAATTCAAAGTATAATCTTTTAATTACAATTTACCTAAAACTCCAAATCAGGTATTTAGAAATCATTCTCGGCAAGCAGCCATTTTACAGTCGATCGAATGTGGGTTAAATCCAACGTTTAATAGTTTTCCCCCAAAAAAATAAACTATTTTCACAAAAGTTTGTATTACCATGTAATACATATATATAACGTTTATAAACTGCGACGAAAAATCTGGAGCAACACACTGCATATATAGAACAGCATAACGTTCAAAGAATTCATAATGAGACGACGCTAGCGCCTGCCACTATACTATTTTCTTGATGGCAAGTACGCGTGCTCGCTTAGAAAGCGCGTCGGTTGTGGCGGCAGCCGGAGAAAAAAAAACGTCTGCCAGGCAAAAGTTTTTCGTTTTATATATTTATGTATAGCAAAGAAAAGTGAACGGAAAACGAAAGCATATTTTTATTTGTTTTCAGTTTCATTTCATTTAGCGTGCGCACTTGTAGCGAAATAAATGGAGGCAGAGTGGATTGACGCCTTTTTTAGCTGTACTGTCATATTACAATATAATTATATTAAGACAATAGAGGGTTCTTTTAAAGTGCTGTTGTATATTCCTAAGGACCATCAATGTAACGAAATTTTCTTTGTTATAAACTATTGAAAAAATCTAAATGAATACATTTGAATGAAATCGATTACCAATGTAAGCAATGTAGCACGGTGGTATATGAACTATTGCATAGCGTGCTTAGTCTCAGTGATCTCGGATTACTGGTTGTCGCATCTGAGTGCTTCTTATTTCGATTAGAATTCATCAGCACACATTGGATTGCTAAAAACTATGCACGGATTATAATAATCATTTCAATCGCACATTTCCGAGTGTGGGTAAAGTGAACCGTAATGCGGCTCCTACCACTGATTACTAAAATCTCCGTCTCTGCTAGTTTCCTTGGTAAATAATTTTCGCCATCATTGCCTTGTTCATTACTATCTTTCACCTATGTAACTATAATATGTCATCATAATTTAATATTATACAAGACATGACACAAGTTTCTTTATATAGGATATTTTGTGAAAAATAATTGCGTAAGACCTTTTGTCTTGTCACGTGATTATTTTTTTATCACATATATTATCTACGGATTGTTATGGAAGTTAAGATGCCCTAACCATGCAAGCACGGCAATAGATTTTTTTAGCGATCGGCGATATCAAGACCCATGCCCACACTAATTTTTATTCGGCCATATTTATTTTTTTCGCGTTTCTGGCGTTTTCAGACCATTTCTCGAGAGTAGATGAATATCCAGTCTAATCATCGATGCAAGCTTATACAAAACGTTATTGCCGATAGCTGTTACGCGGTCGGCCGTAATAACCGCATGCCCTTAGGAGTTTCCCTTCCAGAATCATAAGCCTTTCTATTTGCGCTGATGAGATGTGGCAAGAGATCCGTAGCTGATGATGGGCCTAAGAAACTGCTTGTAGCTGAGAAGCTTGACCTCCATGCTTAGTCCACTGATCTTTTTTAGCACACTACGAAGGGCTCAAAATGTCCGTTTCATCTTGACAATTGTTTCTGATACCTGTTGAACAAAGAAAAATGTATTATTGAATATAATACCAAGATATTTAATGGATTGTTGGAGGGGGATATTTTGGCCGCAAACACTTAGCCTGATGTTTTGTGTGTCCTTTTTGTGATTCGAACAGTGTTTTTGTAGTGGCTTGAACACGACAGCCTCCGTTTGGTGCTTGGAAATTGGAACTATTGTTGCCTTTTTCCAGGCAACCGGGAAGTTACCAATGTTGTAGCAGTGGTTAAACAGCGTGGATATCCGTATTATACATTTTTTGGACAGTTTCTTGATCACTATCATTGGGATGTTATCTATTCCTTTGCTCTTCTTATTAGCGCGAGATCGGATGATGTTGCGCAGACTTACATAGCTGACCAGATGGTGTTCTGGAAATAAGTTAAGTGTAGGATTGGCTGGCATAGAATTACTGTAGAGTGCTTTTGGGAGGTCACGGTGTTCGTGGATGCATTTTTCAGCGCAAGGGCAAATAGACTTCCCTTCCTTTTATGAGAGTTTGGGGATAAAATCATTATTTTGGTAACAAATCTAAGGTATCAGGTTCGAGAGGCACTTCTGGGTAAAATCTAATGATGCAGATATTTTTTTCAAAAATCATTTAATCGATTTCTATCAAAAACTTACCCCGTATTGCCCAATTAAGGTTTCAACCCTTTTATTGTGGCTAGGTGTTATTCGATTTGGTTTTACTTCGATATGTTCAACACCTTATTGTTTGGCCATACCTCTTGCCTTCCATAATCGATTGCTTTACAATAAGCTTAGTACAAGATATTATACGAACATAAATCTTCTAACTAGTTTTTTGTAAAGCTAAATGTTTGTTTGATCGCCATTGTTCAATATTGGACGACTTCAATAATATAGCGTTTGGCTATTGGACACGAACGGTTTATGTGATTTCGTCTCCTTTCTCAGCCAGAGGAGGACAATGTGTCCGTCCAAAAATAAACCATCTTATGCTACAGTATCATATACATTTGGGCATCACAGGCTCTTGGACTTACGAAATTAAGAAATCTTAAATTAGGTCCTAATTTCTGAAGATCGTTGCATAAACTCGCTGCGCAATGCCAAAGGACCTCTAACATCGATAATACTCAACCCCTTACTCAAAGTATTATTTGAATACAATTTGATTGCGGACGCACGCGCTCATAATTTAAACTCCATAAATATAGTCGAAATAAAACCGGATTTAAATTTTCCAGAATTGCACATTGATTATGTGTGCACACTAACACTAATTCACGGGTCCGACAAAAATAATAACCGTCCGTCGGTTTACACCTTGTTAAACAATATGTTTTCGTGTGTCCGATGTCCGATAGACTGACCCCTACATATGTATACTTGGATAGGTCCGGTCACTGCGTTAAGTGTGATTTATGCGCCGTAAGAAATTGACCCACCACCGGAGGAGGTCTGACCGGTACGCGTGTGTGTGTGTATCTGTTTGTACGCACGCTCGATAAATCACAGCTCGCATTTACCGGTACACGTTCATTGCACCCTTATTTTTTTATATATTATAGTATATATAAATCTATGTACTTAATTATGTCGCCGAGATTACGCAAGAACGTCGCAAAAGTTTTTCTTAAACAACAAAATGTAAATGAAATGAACAAAACTGGGTCATCGCGTCGGCTGATGGTGTGTGTGTGTGTGTACGCGGATAGAAAGGGGGGAGGTGGTTGGTATGCTATGTCGCGTCGCATGCACAATCGAGACGACAATTTTCCATATTCTGCGCGGGCGCATGCAAAACGTTTTTATACATATATATATATTTTTATATAAATATATATGTATTTTTAAAAGAATACATATATACACAAAGCTCATTGTCAAGGTCGCGAGGGTCGTTATTCTTTTACTAATTCCGCTCGTCGCGACGATGATGAACGCCGCCCTGCGCCATGCAGCAGCTTTTCTCTTTTATATAATATAAACATTATAATGATATATACTCAATCTTAATACATAATATAGACGGAGCAATTCTCGACATCACGTGCGCATGGCACAGACTTTTCTTTCATTTTCTTTTTAATAAAGCTTAAGTAATTTAAATTTATATATTCTTGGTATATATTCGCTGCGGCGGTACGGCGTGCGTTCGTGCCGCGGGAAAACCCCTTTAAACGGCGCATGTTTTTTCTTGTTGTTGTTGTTGTTTTTTGGTGTCTACTGGTAAAATTGTATTTTAATTTTGTTCTTTCTCACACACAGCACTTGTTGTACGTGTATATATGTTTTATGTATTTATTGTTAGCTTCGCGTACGGAACGGGGTGCTGGCAGACTTTTCTCAAGTCGGGGTGTTTGAATTACAATTAATTTCGGGTACATTTATATATATATGTATGTTTTTTTTGTGTGTATTTACTTGAGAATGCGGAATCTTCGCATTGGGGTCGTATTTTAATTAAGTGCGATAGCTCTTTTATATAGAGAAACAATTGTTGCTGATGGCTTTTGTGTAGATTTCGTTTAAATTTTCATTACATTTAAAGGAAATCACGTTGAGGTAGGTTGCAGATTTTCTGTTGATCACTTGAGCTTCGTAAAGCGGTATACAGTTTTTCTTCTGTGCAAGGATAGCACGTTTTCTGTTGATTTGTGTTTTGTTATTATCCAACAAAAATCAAAATTTAAGTAAAGCAATGACGCCGCGCATATAGACTGAGATGTGAACAAAATGGATGCACTTTATCTGTTTTTATTTGACAAATATAAGTGTTTAAGTAATAATGACCATAGATCCATTTCAGTTTATAAAATGCTTCGTAGCTGCATTTAACTGTGATAAATAAGTTCTAAAGTGGTTTGGCAACTTGTTGAAACGCACGGAAAACGTTTGTAATACTTTACTTAGCATCATTTTATGCTCAGTCAAATCTTTTGTAGCTAGCAGTAGATAGTCTCCTTGTTATTCACTATTAACCCTTTATCCAGAATGTCCTTAAAGTTGTGGTTTATAAAACGTTGGAAAACAGCAGCGGTGTATTTCAATGCAAACGGCATCCAGCGGTATTCATACTAGTATGTTTTTCTCGATACAATCTTCATCTTTTTATAGATAAAAAAATTGACGTCTAATGCGCTCGCTCGACTCATATGCAGATATGACCGACTTTGGATTCCAAAGAGCATTTTGATTCCCAAAAAATGTTTGCCGATGATTAATGGAAAGTGTTTTGCCAGGCGTTTGCAAAGACATGGCATTTCCAACCAAACAAAAGTTCTGTGCGCCCTCCGGTTTTTTGCTCTGGTTAATGTATATTAATTAATTTATGTACGAAAACAGGAAGCTAGCAAATCCTCTGTCGGAAATGACACTCAAAATGCCTTATGTATGCTGATGATTTGAAAATATTCACTAGAGTCGAAACGGTATCTGATTGCGAGGTCCTACAGCGAGATTTGGACTTCCTATCTTCATGGTGCGAGAGGAATTGTCTTTATTTAAATATTGGTAAATGTAAAACGATGACCTTTCATCGTAAGAGAATGCCTATTAAATTTGATTACTCAGTTAATGGCATCTCTTTAAGTGTCTGAAATGCGTGATTTGGGTGTTCTCTTTGATGAGAAGTTATCGTTCAGTAAACATATTAACGTAACGAGTTAAATGGCACAGTACGTCCTATGGGCAAGCCGAGCCAATGAATAATATGGCCGAATCTTTTTACCGTTTTTCCAGTTTTTTTGATTTCACAACATCGCGAGACGCGTTCCGGCAAAACGTAAGGTCCAACTGGATATCTTGAGTTTTTGATAATGTCCTACGAATGGTCCTGTGTAGACGCGAATTGGAGACACATGTGTCCAGCAGTGTAATGGCACATAATTTGGATGTTTGGATAGTTGTCCCTGGTCGAATAGATTATCTAATACATTTGCATTGTATTCTGTTTTTTTTTTAATAATTTTCCATTGTTTTTGTTTAAGTTATTTACACCACTATATGTATTCCATTAAACATTGAACATTGACATTAAAAATTGAATTTGATCAAACAAAGCCTTGTACGACGACCTCGTTTTGCATTTGGTGGTCCAATCTCTTCTTTGTCGTGGGATTCTTCTACTTCCGCTACCGCTCGTTTTACTATGTTGATGACTGGTAAATGTTCGGTGCCATCTTCGTACATATACCCTACCTCGAATTGATCAGCCATTTCTCTCGGCATCACATTCTAATCACTCAAAATTTGAATATCAATTTCTTCATTATCGCACAGATAGTCAACATCTACTGGTGGCGTTATGATAATGTCAATAGCGTCTGCATGTGTTATAATATCATTTTTTAAAAAAATCGAGAATAAATCAACCGAAGTTTCTACCGAAACAGTGAAAACAAAGCGAGTACACTCAAGAATAATAAATACGCAACTTGACAGCAAAAACTAACCCACACAAAAGAATGGAAAATATATTGTTGAGTACTAGTCGTACTGAAGGATGTGTAAAAACTCATTTTATAATTGAAATATGTCTTTTGAATCCTAAAAACAACTTTTATTCATTTAAGTTGTTTTTAGGATTCAAACGAACTTGATTCATGCATATAACTAAGTTTTATGAGATAATGTCTTACCAGTGGTCGTGGTGTATGTCGCTGAGGCAGAGCTGAATGGAGGGTGTTTCCCCACAACACACAAGATACTGACATCTTCGAACATGTGTACGTATACACAAATTATACACTCTACCGCCTGATACCCATGCCATATTTCAGGTGTATGGACAGATTCGAACGAAAAAATTCAAATGAAATATCTTAGTTCCTATATCAAATTTTATCAAAATCGAATGAGGCATCTAAGAGCCGGCTAAGATGGGTGAATAACAAATAAAGAATTTTGAAAAAAATAATTGTCTGGGTAAAAAATTGAATTAAAAAACATTTTTTATTATTATTTAAATGATTCTAATTTAAAAATTAATACCAGTAAATAGTGATCGGTGATTTTTTGTATTTTTACCATATAACTTAAAATTTTCCGAATAAGTTAAACATCATTTTAGGTAAATGTATTCATTGTTAAACATATTAATTTACAATAAGCCAAGGAGGATGCGATTTTCTATGAAAAACTGGATCTTCATTTGATATTACCGCCACTAAGCTTGACACCATGAAGGACAGCATCTATTTGAACACATACATTTAGGTTTAAAAAAAATGTTATTTATTATATTAACATACAAATAATGTAAATATAACTTGCATACCAAGCAATTTTTTGAATTTTTGAGTAGAAGTGAGTTACAGAAAGCGTACATATGTTATTCTGTTTGTTAATAATAAAACAATTGTAATTTTTAATTATTTTAGACAATGAAAAAAGATAATATTCATATAATAACAATTATTTGTTTTACTGACAATATTTTTCATAATAACTGAGCAAATATAATTGCATGTAAAATTTAAGCAATAAATAAATAATAAATGCATGTTATTGAATTTGTATATATTCTTCTTTTTGACAATATTATTTATAATGTAAATTGAAAAAATCACTTAATCATATAAAACTTTTTTTATTTTGTTACATTTATAATCTGATGAAATTTCCATCACAGGAGGTGTCTGCTTTTTTGCTACTACTATGCATAACATTATGACGGACATAATCTATTATATATAATTTATTTTTTTATTCATAAAATTATTTATTTGTAATAACTTACCAGCAGTGAAAATATAAAATTCAAAAACATCATATTGATTAAATTTCGATTTACCAAATGAAAATCGATTTAGAGTGAACAGTACTTATACTGAATAATGTAATTATTTTTAATTATATTGCATTTTTACAAGTAATTATTGTAATAGGTATATATTTTTTATAAATACCAACATTAAATTTAAATGACAGAAACTTAACAACATTTGTGCATCCCAAAATACGGAGTACATACACTTTCCGACCGATTGTTAGGTTTTTAGATGCCTCGGAGCATTAGAGGAATTTATTAGTACTTTACTTCAAATTTTGATAGGTGAATCGAAAAGAATGGTTCACAATAGTGCATACTGACGCCAACTATATATTCTTCCTCTTTTGCTTTAGATTTACTTTCAATTGTCAATTATAATATTCATAAAAAAACTGAAGGATAAACATTGACAAGAGTGTATAAAGACTCGACAGTATACTTTTCTGAATATAAAACAATTATACAAATTGACATACAACATTTCACAGAGATATGTTCTCTAAAATCACTCACTGTGAGTTTATACGGTCCATCAATTCTTCCGTTTCGCACAAGTTTGAATCATAAACTGAAAATCCGTTTTTGATTTGACCTACAAAAAAAAAAAAAAAAAATGAATATAGCTTTCTGTGTGCGTGTCCTATTCGGATCCAGACTACACAAACCGCAATCTTGGTGTCGTTACCGCATCTACCCCCATAGGACAACACATCCCTGACCAATATTTGCATTGAGTGCTGGCACGCACGAGCGCACACCCACGCACATTTTTTTTCCATTTTTTTTTTACCAAGCAAATTTGTGTAACGACAAAATAATATTGAACGATGCGAGAGGCACACATACATAAGCACCCACACAACAGATTGAATGGGCTTCGAGTGAGGCAAAAAAAAAAATTAAGTCAATATTTGTATAAATATATATTTTTTTACTTTTTTATTCTCATGTACCAAGGCTTCTGATGGGGATTATGAAATATATATTATCTCGATAAAAAGAAACATGTTTTTGTGTAGACTTTAAGCTGTTTGTATGCGTGTATGTGTTTACCTTTGAAAGAATTTCATATATTGATTGGTATACAAGCTGTCGACTCTACGCGTGTCGTGTCGTCTCCTCGAAGAATGTTTGAAAGAAAAAAATAATATGACATCAAAGCGTACTGATTTACTTAAAATATGACCTTGTTCAAGTGAACAAACCCAGACATTCAATTGGATTTTATTTTTTTTATTGCCAGACAAAATTGGTACAAAATGTGTGTAATAAAATCAGGAGTCTTGAGCTATGTTGTCTGTACTCAAAGTCTATTGCGAAATAAGTACCGAATTTCAGTTTTAATAAAGAATGTGTCATCTTGAAAGTGTCACCCTTCCGCATTAAATATAACTAGAGAACGAGTACACATGTAAATATAATGTATTCTAACAAGACGTATAAAATGGTATTACATAATCGGGTAACGCGCACACGTCATGTCAATATAACTATATATATAAAATATTTATTTTGAAAATATATACAAATTGTAATAGAGCGAGCTTTAATAATAATAAAGCTCGCGTTTGAATGTCAATGTATGTATGCGATCTGTTACGAAATTGACTGTATATATTGGAGGTTTTTCGCGAAGTGCGTGCAATGCCAATTACGAATATGTCAAAAACACAGAACGTTCAATTCCCAGACGAGGATAAATCAGTCCTCGAAATATAATATTACATCATATTATGTTTATGCTGATCGTTGTTTTGTATATACATATATCAAATAATATATACAATATTTATTTATTTCTCCAGCGAGGCCTGACGCAGTGTTATGTCAACAACAAATAATTCGCAGAAATAAATGGATTATGTATGAGCATTGTGACGAATTTGTCATTTAAAATTGATGACTATCAAAACTGTTTTGGGCTATTATCCAAATAGAAAATCGTTAAATTTATACGATTAAATTAATTGAGGAACATTTCGAAATTTATTATATGATTTAACCAGTAACTATTTAGTTAAGTAATAAATGGTGAAATCATGTCGATAGTTTGGCAAATTTTATGTAATTACACCAACGCGACGAGTGTGTTTGACGGGAATATTTCTTTCATTAGACTCGTCGGCGTATGGTTAGTAGTTTTTTTTTTAATAAATTGTGGTGGTGCTGAAGTGGTGTGCAATACTCACCTCTTGTTTTACACAACGCTATAGTTAGATATTTGAATGTCTAGTGTTTGGGCTCGACGCAAATGCGATCTTTTCCTTATGGTTCAGTAAGGGACTGAGTCGTGGCAGAGCCAATGCGATTCGAGCCCTCCCACTGGAAGCTATGATTTTGAATGGGCGATCCTACCTGAATGTTGTACGAGTGACCATAATGCGATCCGGATCAAGATTAGATATGC
>JANSTU010042502.1:0-10800 GCA_027564075.1 Bolitophila hybrida | reverse complement strand
TATACACACGCACCCTGTATAGAACAATAAGTGTATGATGACGTTGATGATTCACGATTCCAAATATAAATAGCAAGGTAGATCTCGGTGCATAGAGATATCTCAAAAATATGCCGCAAAGTTGTTAGAGTCGCGTCAGGGCAAATTAGGACTCCATACCATAACCATGTGTTGTGTGTGTTAGAGCACAGTAGCTCCAATAGGAGTAGCACAACACAAACAGCACATTAGCATGACCTCACCATTCGTGTGAACCCGTAATTGTTAATGAATCCGGTGTGCGGCATTACACACTGGCCCTATGTCCCACAAGGGATTACAGGATCCAATGAGAGAGAGATATTATTTGTATTAATATATATTTTTTACTTTGCAGTTCGAACTAAATGAAATTAAATATTTCATGAACCGTGCACAGCATTTCAAATTAAAACTTAAAATAATCGAAATAAAAATAATACATAACTGTTATAAATAACATATAATGTTTATTTTCTTAT
The DNA here is from genome assembly GCA_027564075.1 of Bolitophila hybrida. Classification (NCBI taxonomy): domain Eukaryota; kingdom Metazoa; phylum Arthropoda; class Insecta; order Diptera; family Mycetophilidae; genus Bolitophila; species Bolitophila hybrida. Next base: position 10,300 of record JANSTU010042502.1, on the reverse strand, counting down.
AAATATTAAAAAACGTAAAACGATCATTATTTTTTTAAAATTGCTTGTCATTGTAGAAAATATGTATGTTGTAAGTAAACATTGAATATGCTGCCAATAATAACGGTAAAACAACAAAACAGGCATTTATGGGCATTTTTAGGCATCTAAAGTTTACTGGACAAAATGAAGGAAAAATGGCTGTATTTTTCCCCACAAAAAAATACATTTAAGGGCATTTTTAGGTGCTTAATAAAAAGGTCTGTATTTTGCATAATTTTGCATTTTATCTAGTCTAAAGTCTGCTGAACAAATTTCATAAATAATTGTCTGATGTATTTTGCCCTATACATGAACAGACATTCATGTAAGAAACCCAGACAATTGTCGTATACGAAAAGACACAGTTGTATGCAGGACAAAACAAATGCAATAATGTGTACAATGAATGTATGTGGTTGGTTAAAGAAAAACATTTTATGAGCAATTCTGACAAAAAAATTACGGGTACGTTCCGACAAGTTTATTTATGCCCCGGTCGACCAGGATAACAACGTACCTTCAGTCTACATTAGGAACAGCAGAAATCTGTGAAAAAACTTTAAAGTGTGTGTGATCGATGAGTTTATTATGATTTTAGTGAGATACTCTTCACCTATGTCAATGTCTTATGCGGCTATGTTTAACAACTAGTCGATTTTAGCACTATTTTCGTGTATGAACTGGCGGACCGTAATTATTTCGAAATTAACAAGATCGTGATCCGAACCTTAGTTCATTGAGAACGGTTGTCATACCTATGTAGTAATGGTAATCGTAGTAGTAGTATAGTATAGTAATGGTGACCGTGACTGGGAGCGAGCACCGAGTGTTGGCAGTTTGAAGCGTGTGTCGGATGTTATGTGGGATCGGTCAAGCAAGCATGGATGGACAAAAAAAACGAATTACGTCTCGCTATTTGACTAAAAAAAAAAAAAATTAAAAATGTACCTAACCTAACCTAACCTAACCTGGTCTTGTGGTGTAATTTAAGCTTATGTAATTTACGTACAGTTTTCGCATTTTGCTCGATATTCGAACGAAAAGAAAACGAGAAACAGAAAATCTCACTCTTGTGGTGTAATTTACGTACAGAGCTGGCATTTTGCTCGAGTTACTGAGAATTAAACGAGTATCAGAAAAACTCAATCTTTCGTGCTCGCGGCGAATTAGCTGCGAAAAAACGCAAAATGCGATTTCATTATTAATCGGGTATTTATTCTATTCTATCACAAATGTTTTCCAGCTCGTTTCTTTTTTACGTATGCTTACAAATTAGCGGTTCCTGCATAATTAACTAAATTTCAAATGTTTATGTGTTAGTCATTAATAATATTTTAGTTTGTTCATCAGTTGATTTAAAAAAAAATAGATAATCTATGCAAAAAAAACAAATCGAAATAATTTTAAACATTTTCATTTTGTTTTACACAAGTTTAATATTGACATATTGTTTATAATTTATAACGTGTTATATAGGAATTAAACTGACCGAAATTTTAGATAGAATGGCGAATACGAACACTTTTAAAACAGATGAACAACCTTGGGTGTGGTGAATTCTTCACAAAAGTTGAGATGTGTATTCTTTTCACCGCCGATTTGCACGATTTCAAAGTCAAAAATATCAATTTTCGTCAACAAATGCTCGTACATTTTTGATTGTCCCGGCGTAAAATATATATGGTAAATTAGTTTGTTTTTTAAAAAGCCAATGTATTTTCATTGTTTTACATATTTATTGCGCCAGTCTTAACTTGAGATGTTCGCAAAAATTAACATTTTAGCATCTGAGTCGGGCAGTTAAATTACTGAAGAGTAGCAAAGTTAAACTTTAATGACCCAAATAATAATAATATAAGATTTAATATTTACTAAATGTGTTTCAATAAATATAACTAAGAAATGCAGTTTTTTATATTATATATTATTTTAGACACATTTTTGCTCCAACAATGCAATGCTCATCGAAATTGCTGTAAATTGTTTTGCATTTATTTGTTGGTTTTCCCTTATTGTCTGGTCTCTTCCCTAATTGTTGCTCAAATGTTATCTTTTTGCTCTTCTGGCTTATTTATTTTTGTTAGTTTCGAAATATATAATGAACTTATCTGTAGACAACGCATAAGCCACTAAAAAATACATTATTAAATCACTAGATCTACGCTTATGTAAGGTAATACAATGTACAAATAGATTAAACCACCAAACGAGCATACTATTTACATATTACATATTTTGTCCATACCAAAAAGTTCATTTCACCCAAGAAAGATACTAAAAGAAATAAATAAAAAATAATGCCATAAATTAAATTGTATCAACATGTCTTCAAAAGTCCTTAGATAAACACAAAGTTTGATTTTTTGATTTTTTTATTGCATTATCCTAGAAATCAAGTCAAATTCTGGACAATAACTTTTTAAGCGACAACATCGTCTCCCTTGGTCGTCCTTGTGTAGATCACCTGAGCATGGTGCTGGATGACCTGCTTGATTAGGCCTATAATAAAAAGACAATATTAGTTTAGCCGGTATATAAAAAATATAATAATTAGAAACTTACCCTTATCACGGAGTTCAATAAGAGCACGTCGGGCCAAAGATCCACGGATCTTAAGACGTTCAGATACTACTGATGGGGTGATCAGCTTGTACTGTGGCACCTCCTTGTACAACTTTTCGTAAGTTGGGGCATCGAACAAGACCTGGTTGTTCAACTTGTCACGGGTCTTTCCCTTGGACCACTTCTTCTTCTTGGCCTTGCCACCGCCACCTCCTTCCTTCTTCTTCTGGGTCTTCTGTGGCTGTTTAGCCGAAGTCTTAGTGTCCTTCTTTGGCGGCTGTTAACAAAATTATAAAATTAAGTACATGTTTACACATTTACAGTATATATAAATATATAAATTTGAGGTTAGTTTCTATATAAAAAAATAAATTATCAAATTGTCATAAATTAATCAAATTTAACAGATCAGAAGAATATAACTATTTGATTATATGCAATATCGCAAAATAAAACTATATCAGGCCATCATCAAACCAAAATTAAAGAACTTTTATAAACGCCATGCGTGTTGTGTGACGGTGTGAACACTTAGTTTTTCACTAAAATTGAAATAAATTCACGAAATTTCTTTGTCCATTGAATGCAAAAACTTTAAAACAAACACCACCATAGCCATGATCTTTAAAAACTTGACAAAATGTATAATTTAACTATGATTTGCAGAAAAATCATACTTTCAGCACTCACCATGTTGAATTTTACACGCTAAAAGATGGATACAGGAAATCGTCAGAGTGACGTTCGTTCGAAAATCCGAATATCCCACTGTCGAACCGGTTGGGATATTTCTAATTTCGAATGTGTTATCAGATGCGAATTCGGAAGCATATATATTGCACATCATCTTTTGTAATAATGTTGATAATCAATTTGTGTCTATTGTTTTTGAGTTGTGCTTGTGGAGTTACGCATGTATTTTATTAATTATTGTGTGTATGCAAATATTTGAACCATATTTTAATTATTGCATTAAATAAAATATAACTGCAAAACTGTCGGAAAAAATATTTGATATATATTTTCGCCAGCTGTGTTTGGAAATATTGAGTGTTTAAAAATATATTAGCTTTGCGCTAATATTTTATGTAAATTGTGTGTTCACTGTTTTTTCACAACGACAAAATGGTGTGTGCTAGTGGAATTGTTGTTTCAACGTTGGAATCAACAGATTTCAAAGTTCGACATCACGAGTAAGTAGATTTTACATGTTATATTTGTTTTATTGATAATCGAAAAAAACACATAATAATTTAAATATGCTCGCTATAAAAGAACTAAATAAAGAACTACACACACATGAAACTATTTTAGTCTGCTTTGCATTATATATATATATATATAGGCCACTATTAAAAGTTACTGTTATATACGGTATTCGAAAACGGTTGTTTTTATACGCATGGTACCACCAAAGAATTTACATTTCTTGTCCGCTGAACTGAATTTTGTCTGTCCATTATTTTTTTGACAAGCGGTGACGTACGGCATAATTAAAGACAACAAAATTGCTTTAATTCTTCTAAAATGTCTCAAAATCACAAATAAATAAATTTATAGGTACCGTATTTGTGCGACGGAAACGCCACGAACTTCTTTGAGATACTTACACAAACAGGTACTGTTCCAGATGACATTTTTTATTAATTTGAGGTTATGTTTATGTCTGTGTGTCGTGTGTATAATAAGATAGTACACGTATGCATAGATCCGATATTTTTTTCAAAAACATAACATATACAAATGATTGAAGTGCCGCTAATTAGTTCTTTCTGTTTGCAGATCTCTCGCCAAAATGCTTCCGCTTACACACAAGGATAAGCGCAGCCTCGCCTATAGAATAAAAACAAAGTTATACGACTGGAAACGGCTGATATTTGCAGACAAGAACTCACGAAATCTTCTCTTATTCCTGTTGCTAAATCTCAGCTTTGCATTTGTAGAGCTTTTCTACGGGGTGCTGACGAACAGTCTGGGTAAGATTTAGTGTTATCACGATACACAAAACATGTTAATAATGGTTTGTTTCTTTTGTGTAGGCCTGATCTCTGATTCGTTTCATATGTTCTTTGATTGTACCGGACTTTTGGCTGGTCTTGCTGCTTCGGTGATTACGAAATGGAAGGCAAACGACAAATACTCGTATGGATATGTACGTGCTGAAGTTATTGCAGGATTTGTGAATAGCTTGTTTCTATTGTTCATCGCTTTCTTTATTCTTTCGGAGGCTGTTGAACGAGCCATCGAACCGCCAGAGGTACTTACGATTAAATTCAATATTTGTTTTTTGATTTGTTATTATTTTTTGTATTTGGTTTTAGGTTAAACATGATCGTTTGTTTGTCGTTTCTGTGCTCGGATTCTTGGTTAACCTTGTAGGTATTTATGCATTCCAACACGGACATGGACATTCACATGGAGGGGGTGGTCACGGACATTCGCATGGCGGTGGCAGTCACGGACACTCGCACGGTGGAGGATCTAGTCATAGTCATGAGCACGATCCGTTGGTCGGAAGCAACGGACATTCACATGATCATGATGATTTACAATTGAGCACCGGAAACTCGCAAATTATGCGGGGCGTATACTTACACATTCTGGCCGATACTCTTGGGTCGGTCGGTGTCATCATTTCGGCGGTACTCATGCAGATGTTTGGTTGGATGCGAGCTGATCCGATTTGTTCTATGTTCATCGCTATTCTTATTGCACTTAGCGTACTCAGTCTCATCAAGGAGTCAGTTTCCGTGCTTATGCAAAGGCAGCCCGAATCAATTGACCGGGCACTGCCACAGTGCTTCCAAAAGGTAACCGGACTAGCTGGAGTATATAGTGTGCAGGAGCCACACTTTTGGACTCTATGCAGTGACGTTCACATCGGTTCGCTAAAGCTAGAGGTGTCAAAGAACGTAGATGCCAAGTATGTGGTGACACATACACGGATGATCTTCGAGGCTGTCGGCATCAAACAGATCACAGTGCAGCTCGATTATGTGTGATAGACGGCAGTAACATTTGTGTTGTACTCCGCCTTAATATTTTTTTTAAAACAACCACAAATAATATAGTTTAATTTATACTGTTCTATGTACATGTGAATCAAGACTTTTTCGAATGTATGTTGTTGTTGGTGTGTGGATTATCTTAATTATCTAGACATTTACCTTTTTTTTGGCTTGTATGTTTACAACTAAACTTCGAAATACATACATGTTGTTGTAATGTAGTGATAAAACACAAAACAACGCATAAACACACTCATTCACTTACCGAAACATCCATATATAGTTTTTGTACATACAATAATACAGTTGAATAATAGCGTATATTTTAAATAGAGGTTATTTTAAGTTTATTTTTTTTTACTCTACTTTTGGCGCTCTTGAGTTTTGATCCATATTTGGCATTAAACTCGACGCCTCAAGTGGATTTGCATTCCAGCATAAATATCAAATATTAAAACAGGCAATTTCACAAGCATTTGTTGTTGTTATTATTATTTTTGCGCATTTTGTGTTTTGTGACTTAAAGTCATTGAACCGTAATGGTTCGTTTGTTGACTGCCAGGCATTAATATAATTATTTTGTTTTATTTGTTAATTCTTTCAGATATAATATTGTGTATATACTTTAATCAAAAAAATATATTTATATATACATTAAATAAATATTATTCGTACAATTTTCAAGCAACACCGAAACTCAATAATATTGTTTTCTTTTTAATAATGTGAACCACAGGGATGTGCTAAAGAGAAATTTCGTTATCACCAAATGAGTGCCGATGATTATATTAGTATGCACACATTATTATTTCACTGATGTCGATATAATATATGATATTCCTTTGAATTATTAACGATGCCTCATTAAACTGAACCCATGCGGGAGTTCTATTAAACCTACAAATATATATTATTTGTATATACTATGGTACATATATGTATAAATGCATTTATTTACTGAATATAGATATAACTATAAACACATATATTTAGTTTCAAAATCATTATCGTCTGTTTTGATATTATTATGATACAATCAGAGATAATTATAGGGATAAATGTAGACGTAATTAAAAAAAATATACCATGAAATCGGTTATGGAATTAAAGTTTTGGGACTTCTTATTTACAATAATAATAATGTTCAATCAGTATTTACGATTTAGTGATTTAGTCACAAGCCTAGCTAAATATTTAAATTTATACAAATTCAATTTATTATTTTTATAAAATATTTTTAATTACAGTATTTATGAGAATTTTCTCACACTGTCTATCCGATGTTCAATGTGCTATATAAGTTTTTATTTTTTTTAAACCGAATGGTCTTTATGTCCGGCTCACCGTTTAGATTACAGAAGCTTGCTGTTTTAATGGACCTGTCAGGAATATTTGTATTTGTATCTATCGTAAAACTGTATATTCATCGCAACACCTTTTTATCAAGAGTTGCTAGGTTCCTTTCATCTTCCTGCTTTACCGTCCAATCTTCACAGCGAAACTACCGGACGAAGATTTATTATTTCACTTAGTCCCCTGCTAGCTGATGCTTTTCAGGTGGTACGCACGTAAGCCTCTTTCACAGGTTTGGAGAATATTTTTACGTACGAGCATGATCTGATCACAGTTTTTATAAGCGTGCAGTGAGACCTGTGGCTTGGGACATGAGGAGCATATTTATGAAAGTGTGAGAAATGGCAGCCGTTTGAAAATTTTCGGATGCTTTTATCGCCGTCCAGATCAAAGAAGCTTCCGCCAGCTCACAGCAAAAGATGTCAAGTTATCGGTTTACCGAGAGGGATCCTCTACTATTTCTGGGGAGGAATGCAGCCTGTCCGCTACCTGAACCACTGTATCGTTGCAGCAACGGGTTTCCAACCATAAGGATCGCGGACCAACTCAAAAGATTTACTCGAAGGTGTTATACGTACCGTGCCGAGAGAGTGTGCTTCTGCATGGCTGAAAGTCTTAAATAAATCAGTCTCTAACGTGTGTCTATCGGATATATGGCTACCTAACCTTACTGTCGATAAAAGGGTCTCTGTCGCAGTGGACCTCTCACTACCCCTATACTCGTGGGAATTATTATGGACACCAATACTAAAAACACACTTTTATTAAAACCATCTCTTTTTGCGACAACACAGCCTCACAAATGACACGACACACAACACGACAGCACTGAGTTCAGTAGTTACTACTACTGACACTTGACAAACCGTGGTTTCGACCGCACAGACCATATCCAAACCTGCAGTTAAGACTGCAGGCCCATCCACTTTAGTGGCAAAAGCCGCAAACCTGTCTCTACATCCCTCGAGGCAAACAAATTACAGCCGCCTAACAATGCCAAATTCGACGTGCAAATGGCTAAGGCTGCTTTTACAGCTGGGAAAAGAACCTGATCGGAGGAACAGGAAGCGGTTTCTGACCCAAAAAGAACGTACATCACAAAGAAGATAATATCGTCATTATTCACGACGATGTTGGAAAAGGGCGCCTAAGCGCAGATCATGCGAAACTGATCAACAGGGGGTCCGATATCACCGCAGATTGTGGTGGGTCAATATTCCCCAAAATAGAAATGTCGGGTCACATAAAAGGATCCTTCAGGATTATGTGCCATAACGAAGGCACAAAGAACTGGTTTGATTCCTGAGTACCGCTCTGGCGGAAACATTTGTCGCTTTCACTCATTCACTGCTGATGTTGAAAAGATGTACCGTCAAATCGTCATCGAATGTCCATACGTCGTCCTACAAGGAGTCGTGTGGAAAAGTAAATTCATCCTATCCGATGAAAATGTACCGTTACATATAGAACATCATCAGCGCCATACATAGCGTAAAATCAATTCAAAACCTAGCTGATCTCGAGGCATCAAGATTGTTGCAGCCCAGAATCGTGAAATAGACTTTTATGTCGATGAAGTTCTTACAGAGTTTGACATTGTTGCTGAGTCCAACCTAGGCCTTGTTGAACAGTTAATGGAATCAGGAGGATTGGCTTTGCGGAAATGGGCATCCAACTCCATAATCAACTTAAAAAAAAACTACGCTTTATGCTTGGATAGCGATATGTTGGAGCTGTTGCGATATTTCTAAAAAACTGAGCGAAATTTAGGGTTTTATTCGACGGTCTGCGATGCTTTGGCTAATATGGGAACAACGTGGTACTTAAGTCCACCCCTGACACCTCACATCAATTGACTAACAAAATCAGTACTCCGACATTCGAAGAAATTACCACCTTTCTGGCCCAATTCGAATTAAATTTTAATCCCGCGTCCTCTGTTCGTTTCAGTTTCGATGTGCTCACGCCAGGTAATTTCCTAGTTGGAGAGCCATTAAATGCATTGCCCGAACGAAATGTCAAGAACGCACTGACTAGATGGCGAATCACACAGCTAATGAATCAGCGACTCTGGTCCATGTGGTCGTCTGACTACTGACTACACTCTGCAACAGCGGAAAAATGGCAAACCACCATTTGCGAGAATTTAAATCGGAGACCTAGTACTCATAATTGATAATAATTTGCCGCTAAGCAAGTGGGTTTGAGTATAGTAACTCATCCCGGCGCCAATGAACATGTCCGAGACGTTACTGTGCGTACAAAGACAACAACATTCAAACGAGCCTTAGTTAAATTAGCCCGACTTCCATATAATACTGTAAGTTCAGATATTGTAGACGCTGGATGCGTCAAGGGGTGGCGGCATGTTAAACAAATTAATATCATCATGGCTTTTTAAAACACAGCACAATTTATCATATATATAATATTTTACGCTGGTCTTTTTTTCGAGTGACACACTATGACTGTTTAGATAAGATTACAGATATTATTATAAATTCGAGTACATAAAAAACTCTTGACCCTAAGAAGCAAATTACTCTTCAGACAGATGCTTCAAAGTTCGGTTTAGGATGCTGTCTGATGCAAGACATATTTTTTTTGGTTTCTAGAAGTATTTCAGACACAGAAGTTAAATGCGCACAGATAGATTAGGAGTTTTTGGCTATTGTATTTGTATGTCAAAATGTTTATAATTGCGTACGGGTAAAAGATTAACATAAAAACTGATCATAAACCATTAGATAGCATTGATGAAAGAATTAAATAAGATACAGTCAGCTAGGCTTCAGAGAATGCGTCTAAGATTCATGAAATATGACATAAATTTAAGTTATGTGCCAGGTAAATATCTAGACGTGGCAGATATACTGTCTAGGTATTATAACATCGAAGAGCCTTCTGGTGAAATCAATATAAGAGATTCAAAAAAAGGGAATATCAAAAAAAAAATGTGAATGACGGAGCGATGTAATTATAAAAGATGACATAATTTTCCTAAATAAATAATAAAACAACAATTCTGGAATTACTAAATGCTAGGCATTAGACATAGAAAAAAAAGCTCGAGCTCAATCTTTAGATTACTGGTCCTGCATTAATGATGCCATTGAAGAGAAAGTTTCAGTGCAAATGTTACCACCTTTTATGTGTTTTAAGGGTCGTTATCCTGTTTTTTATAACAATCTAAAACATTCGAAAATTTTAATTTTTTTAAGAATCTTAAGAATTAAGAATGCTTTAGTTTTGTCCAATACTGTTAATATGTATTATATTTAATTATATATTATTAGAGGCTATAAAACTTGTACTGTCTTTCTGCGTGACGAAAACTGTCTTAGCAGTTTATAATG
>JANSTU010042501.1:0-24443 GCA_027564075.1 Bolitophila hybrida | reverse complement strand
TTTAACTTTTCGCGAAGAATTGTTCTGTACAATGATAGATTTGCCGAAATCAAAATTTCATCCAGATAAACCTAGTCCTATATAGATATCCATTCGAAAAAAAAATGCAATTGAATTTTTAATGAGTAGATATGTATATGTGCAAGTGCATATTGAAATTCATGCATTTTATATGGACTTTTTTATGATATAGTTTAGCATACCATAAAAACCGAACAGTGGTCAACAGTATTATATAATATTTGTTTTATATGTTTGATCTGCTATAATCGGACAGCAGTATGTCTATTTGATGTGCATTAATCAATAGTGATTCTGTGTTGTTGGGAAATATTCATTAAACTTTTTTTTTGGGATAATTTTTAATAATAAAAAGTAAAATAATCAAAAATCAAAACTGTTTTAAATATTTTAACAATTTTGGAAAATTAAAAAAAAAAATGATCAAATTTTGATTTTAGACAATTTTACTGGTTTTGGAACATTTTAAGCAGAAAAATGCTTTTTATTAATTTAATTTTACTTGAAGAATTGTAAATCGCACTGTGCCAATTGGCCGAAAAACCGAACTTTATTTCTCCGAATAGCTCATTTGTTAGAGTAAACCATTCTCAAGGACGGTTTTCCTAAAGTTATATTCACAAAGGGTTTTCGGTCTCAGGGTTCGACTATCTTCCATTCTCATGGGTTTTTTTCCTTAATCCATTTTCAAAACATTTTTCCATTATAGAAATAACAGATTTTCTTTTTATTCGTTCGGCTAAATTGATTATTCTGCCAACTGGCCATATTTCCAAAGGGATCATTCGGCCAGGCGTTTTTTTTAAGCGTTTAAAGCTCTTTCCCCATTTAGTTAGTCAGTTAGTTAGTTAATAATTTGGAAAAAATCGAGTTTTAATAAATACAATGACTTTTTCTATTACGAATTGTGTCAGAAGAGTTGGAGATTTTAGATGCTATAATACGTTGGAACACCTTCCTGGTGAGACCGCCTATGCTGGTTGAACCATCTATGGAGGTAAATTCAGACATCCTGACTTACAGCTAATAGATATTTTGGAAGTAAGATGATTATGAATGGATAGACACACCTTCGGTTAAGGTTTGCTTTGCACGATCACCACTGCCATTCAAACACCAATGGTCAGCTTCAGTTCCAAAGTATCTACAGAAGAATGAGTTCCGAAGAGAAAAATATCAAGCATACATATGCCAACACAACCAACGAACTCCAACCCTCCAAGACGTCTGCCGCAAACACGACCTTAACCTCCCCTAGGTTTCGCACAGGCGGCAAATGGAACAGCAGTCCCTTCTATGGATTCAAATATATAGTCGACTTTGCGTGCTGGAATTCAACTGACTCCAATTTTGGTATCTGCTGATTACTCCTTCATTACGTCTTTCCTCGAAGGTCTTAAACAAATGTCTACAATTTCTAGAACAACTACAAATATCGACCTAGAATGTCTCCAATGGAACTGCCGCAGCGTAAAAGATCCCGATGTTAGCAGTTTTTTACTAAATCAATACCAGGACCGGGCAATAACTTGCTACGAGAAAGCCTCGCTTCTCTAAATGCTGCGAACAATTTTACATGCCTGCCTTTTGGTGGAAACCCATACCTCAACAGGAAACTTCGAAATTGCATCGGAGAGCATATATCATCTTTAATCACTCTAGAATTCCCACAGTTTGGAGCGAAATCCTATACTCATGAAAGAGGTAAAGAGGTTACCGAATACGACTGCTGTGGTTCCAGCGCATTGTAGCATCCCCGGTAATGGGATGGTGGATAATTAATTTAATTATTTTTTAAATATTCTCATTCTCATTGGATCCTTTAATCCCTTGTGGGACATAGGGAAAGAGTGCGATGCCGCACAGCGGATTCATTGACCATTACGGGTTCACACGAGTGGTCAGGTCATGCTAATGTGCAGTTTATGCTGTGCTGCTCCTATTGGAGCTAATGTGCTCTAACACTCACAACACATCCCAGATGGTTAGGAGTTTTAATTTGCCCTGACGCGACTGAGGGCAAATGCGCATATTTTTGAAATATGCACCGAGATCTATCTTGCTATTTCTATTCGGAATCGTGAATCATCAACGCTTTCATACACGTATTGTTCTATATAGGGTGCGTGTGCATATGTTAATTGATGGAATTAATATTCCGTTAATCCAAATCAATAAGCTATTTCAGAAATAGGCTATTAATAGAAAGAGGAACCTACTGATTTAAAGTGCTACATTCGAAAAACACTTCGGTCCGCAGGCCGTGATTGAACCGGCGACCTCCCATAAGCCAGGCCAACGCGTTAACCCACTCGGCTATGGCTATGGTTTTTTAAATAATAATTTTAAATTAATAATTTCGGACGATTGATATGCGCTTCTAATACCTCAAACATCTACAAGATACCTACATAGCCTTTGTTCGCTGCGTATGGTGCATCTATGCAACAACTCTTCTTTGGAAAAATCTTTATAAATCTTCATAATATCTTGAGGAACACTAGTCTAGCCGTGCACTAAGGCCTATTTCCTACGTCACAAAATGCATAGTTAATAAGTGAGTAGATAAATCAAGCTCTGTTCAGGAACTGTTCATCTTACAGGATAGCTCCACTGGTAGGTAGCACGGGAGGAATAAAGTGCCAGTCAATAGAAAGAATCGATGACAATTTTGTGAGTCAGTCTTTAGACTTGCTTACATGTGTTGGACTTTCGAAATCGAAAACATGTAGAGAAGCTGTGTATGTATTTGCGAATCGTATCCATTGGGAATCCAAAACCAAAGGACCCCTTCTGCGGCAAGCACCACTATATCGACAGTGATCCGCAAATCATAGTATCCCAGAAGCCTGGTCAAGGTAGATAATATATCTACAATCTCATTGTGGGTTGAGACAGCTTCCACTATAACAATAGTTGATGACGATGCATTTCGTTTCTCCGTAGAAGCGTCCGATGGTACAAATATTTTTGGCCAGTGATCTTCTGTAAGAGTCCGCCAAGTAGGACCGCTCCAACGAAAATTGAAATTGTAAATTTTCCAACGATTTATTTTTACCTTCTATAGATTTAGGCAGCTCTGAGCGATATCGTTAATAACGAATTGCATTGTCTTCGGGAAGTGGTTGATCATACCATCAACCAACAAGATATTTTTGCAACAATTACGGTGGGAGATAACCACCCCAATGGGCGAAGAGTTTTGAAACTTCCGACATGACAGATCTTTTGGCTGGGATAGATAGTCAGAATGATGCAGTCGAAATCGGAAGTGGTCATTCTTACGAAACCAATGTACTCCAAATATTTTACAGACGCAATTTCCAGGAATGTTTCATATAGTCTCGACTTTGGAGGAACATCTTCAAAGAAAGGAAGGTTGAAAAAATATCTTTCATCATGTTGTCAATTATGTGTGTCAAGGAAATGTTGTTCTACAGCTAGTTCTTCTTGCGTGATTAAGTCGGCATCGGGAACTATCTCTTACTCCCAGAAACAATGCAATATCGTTTCGTGTTCTATATGAGCGTCTAGTGAGACAGTCGGTGTAACCGTGGATTGGCATTGCAATTAAAGTACTGGACCGGATAGGACCCAACCAAGCTTGGTTCTCTGAGCCGTAGGTACACTGTTGGATCCATTAATGAGGCCTTGACTTAGAAGATCTCCGAAGAAGTCAACTGCTAGAATCATATCGATTTATCTTGGATGAATTAGGTCACGTTGGCACAGAAGACGATGATGCGGGATGCAAGCTTTGTACATATCGTCTTTCGGGTACTAAACTTTTTCTGGATGATGTGGTGAACACAAAAACATTATCCGAACTGGCAGGCGAATGACGTTAAAAGCTCGAATATTCTCCTTATATTCATCGACGAGTTTTCGCAAAGCACAAGGTTGATCGCCTTCAGATGATCGACCAAACGATGATTTTCGTACCTTTCCTCCAAGGCCTTCCATGCCTCTCTGTAATTCGCATCTGTGTTCTTAAATGATCGAAGTTAAAGTGCAGCGTCACCCTCAATGTACGATTTTAAGTACTGCGCCACCCATACTCGTATTCTTGTCGATCAGAGATATGTACAAGGCTTCGAATGATTACCATTCCAGTATGCTACCGTTAAATTTAGTAATGTCAATTCAAGTTTGATGTCGAATGTTTATTATTGGATTGCGTACCTGGAGCTGCTGGATCTGGCTTTGGATCGGTAGCCACAATTATATCAGCGTTAATCATCTGTAAGCGAGTAGATACTAGATACCTTTTCTATGGCCTTTGGTATTCAAGAAATCTGTCCCAGTTATACTCTAACAGATGAAAAAGATCCAATTGGGTTTTTACCATACCCTAGGTGAGCTGCGCATCATTTTTTGCAATAATGTTCCACATTTTAAAATATTAAAAGACGTTTTCATGTGACATATTGAGCACTCTCAGAGAGGACGTGGTGTATACCACAGGAAAACTGGACTATTCAGTTGCATTGGCAAATACGATCAAAAAATCGATGAAAAAAATGAATTCGGTACTTGTGTTATTATAATTATATAGCCAGTATAAATTTTGGTTGCTACTAACATAAACTGTTTTTAAAATTGTATTTTATTTACTCCGCCAGATGCATTAACATTTGTATATTAATCAATACTGTATTTCCTTTGTTCTACCTGTCAACACCTTAATTAAATTATCAAAATAAATATAATTATCACACAATTACAGGTGACAAGTGTGACAAACAAATAAAACTCTATATCATGGAAATTCCATCAACGCAGACACTCCAAACACATTACATCGTTGCGTTTGTGTGCCCAATTATTCTAACATCAAAAAAAGCTCCCTGTTGCCCCCACATACATATAAAGGTAGCCCACATTTAAACAAGTTTCCGACTAGTTAGCTTTGCGTCAGAATATAAACAGAGGTCTTGTCGGCAGGTAAATGTCCAGACAGGTAGACAGACAGACACGATTTCCGCGTATATATATATATATATTCCATATAATCGGGCAGCAGCACGTCGCGTCGCTTGAATAAAACAACCACTTTTTTTATTTAGATTGTTTGGGGCTGTATTCATAGCTATCAGTATATAGGGTTGGTTTTTCCTGAATTTGCCTAATGGTTGAATGGAATTGAATTGAATTCAATTGAATGGCATGGCTGCCAGTATATAAATACACACATACAGAAAATAATTCACATCAATGGAGCGAATTATAATATCTACAAAGAGAAAACTGAAATTATTCTATCTGGTGGCTTTTGGGAAGAAAGGGTTGTGTTTACGTGTGTGTGCAATGTGTGCATGTCAAGCGATTACCGACTGCGGTATTAATTTCCATCAATAAAGTATACGATATATGGGACCACTGTGCGGTGCTTAAGTGCACGCAGCTTAAAATGCACATAACTGCTTCTATATATTTGTTCGTAAGGGATTGCGTGCACTGAACTAATTAAATCGGGGTTCAGCAATAAATTCGAATTTTCAATGGACAAATATCGGAGAGCACTTCATTTTATCTCTTCAGCGACGCTTTGTTAATAAACGTACAAATTTATGAGTTCTCCCGAGTCACGAACCCTTGCGGTCAAATACATACTGAGAAAAGCTGTTCTTATATTAGTAAACGAAACATTTTTCTGTATATAGAATAAATAAAAGGGTAGATCTTATTTCTAGGGGAAAGGACACTTTTATTACTCTCCTGGATGTAATCATGATAAATGTACTTTCTTCTCAGGGTCATATGTATGTGTGCATGTCTTTATCATTTATGCATGATTCTTAGACATTTATGAAACCCCCTTATAGAATATAGCTTGTATATAAATATTACATGTGTTCGTTCGCTTGAAGAAAAGTCAAGTATTTCGAAAACGTTTTCAGAATTTGTTGTTGTCTCTTATGAAAATTGTGTGAGTTCCTTTTATTCTGATTAATCCCACACTTTTCACAACTTCTACATCCGAACAAGAAACAAGCTTTTCCGAAAATGTAGGTTAGTAAACAAGTTGATAAAATATAGAAACATATAATCTCAACTTGTGTGTGTGTGTGTGTGTTTTTATCCTCAAAAAAACCATATAAGCTTAGCTTGCAGTGTTGCCAACACAAAAACATCTCGGAACTGCAACCGGAAACTTTTAAGCTTACCACCTTGTGTGCGGGTGTGCACAACCACAAAATAATCTATATATTGCTATGAGTGTGGGGTATCCCATACATTTGTACACAAACGTAATATAACATAAGGAGACCGCAATTCAAAGCTTTAGACAAAGTATATACAAACTATATCTATATACATTTGGGTGCGATGAAATATTCTACCCGCTTTTGCTGCACACCATAACAATAGTTATTGATTTAAACAGGTAACACAATACACCTTGCATATTATGTGTACACTGTACGAGGGCACCTATGTACAAATTGTACATACATAACTTAAAACACAATTGAGCATATCTAGCTAATTTACTCTGAACAAGTCGAAACCATGTGCAACACACAGCTCAGCACACATACACACACACAAAGAAAATGCTTTTGAGTTGCCTCAATTTTAATATAATATTATGCAATTTGAGAACAGATTTTCTATAAAATATAATAATATATTATTTAATATATATATACCTACAGACGGTATGCAGGCCTGGAGAAACAAAGCACTCAAACTTATTTATGCTCAACCCGTTCGAGCGACGTGCTGAGCCCGCCATGGGTTTATATTGTATTCATGGAAAATGGAAAATGAAAATGTTTATCTGTGCTCAACGATACCATTGAATAAATTCGAAGCTCCAGGTGATATATTTATATATACAGACTCACACGAAACATTAATACAAACAAATGGTTTGGAAAACTTTTTCGTGTTCTGTGTATTATATGTGCGAGTTGAGTATGTATTAGTGTTGAGTGGGTGAATTTGTAAATATAGAAAATTATCATAAAAAAGTTTGTCGAACACACACATACAAAATGATTACAAAATATTGATATATCACAGTCAAATGTGTATTTATAATCATCGTGTATATTGAAATTAGATTTAGTTAGATTTATTGAATATTATTGTAAGTTATGAAAAGTAAAGAAAATTCTGGTCGGTGACTAAATTTTCAACACTTTCTCACCACAACTGGATTATCATATTGATTTGTGTATAATTGCAAGTTTTAATAATTTGTATTAAAACTATATTTTTAATTCACACGCAGTTTTCTAGGAAATGTATATTTTAACTAAAAATCTGTGCCACTGATATTATGTAAAAAAAAAATATAAGTTAAGAGTCGTTTTTTGAAAAAAAATATACAAAAGTTATTATCAATCTTGTTATTCAAAATACTATTTAATTGGTTCAGAAAGTTTTTAAAGTAGCAAGATTTAAATTGACGTTGCGGACTCGGTTGCATATTTCAAATGGCAGTGCGGTTCTTGATATGTTAGCTGATTTTGAAATATTAACGAATACATACATATATAATTTCACTGAACGAAATAAAAACTGCAGCAGAAATTTGTTTTATTTTTTTTGAATTCAACGAATCAATTAATTAATTATATGTCAGTTTTCAGATAATAAATTATAATATGATAGAAGTATTTAATTTAATCCGTTAGAGGAATGAAATAAAGAAGCCAAAATATAATAAATTAAAAAATTAGAAAGAGAAAACATACATAGCCTTTAGGACCTTTTTTAACAAAAACAAATAATCTCCTAAGAAACGCACAAACTAAGCCTATCCCTTCTTCTCCAAGAAACTTCATCAGAACTCCAAGAGATTGGTGGAACGACGTTTGTAGAGACAAATACATAAACAAAAAGAACGCTTTTCGCGCCTGCCGAAGAGATAGAACAAACTACACAAAATACATTAAAATGCAAGCCCAATTTAGAAACTATGTAAAACGACAAAAAATAATCAAACGGAAAGAATTTGGCGAAACCCAATCTAAAGACACGCCATTAAATCAGCTGTGGCGAATGGAAAGAAATTACAGAAGATCACCACACCTCGCCAGCTTTATCGCAAATCTGGATTCCCGAGTTCTGTGCCAAGTTAGCTCCGACCTAATAATTATATCATCGAGGCTGACCTACAATACCGAAACCGAAAAAGGATCAAAACGTCTCCTCTTCATATAGACCCATTTGTCTTCTATCCTGCGTGAGAAAAACGTTGGAGAAAATGCTACAGTTGAGATTAGACCATTGATCACAAAACGCTATCGCCAACTCAATTTGGATTTCGAAAAGAACGTGGCACTCAGGACTAATATTGTACACAGACCTTCGGATTACTTTTACTGATTAGCAGCATTCATGGATGTGACGTCAACGTACGACAACGTGATTATTTGAAATCCTCATATAATATTCAGACGATGTCCTTGTGTAAGCCATAGGTAAAATTACAATACCCGTTTCCAACGCGACTCCAGAACGCCATCACAAACCTCGACAAATTGTACTACAGCATCGGGTATGGAATACAAAGTACCATCTATCAGGATTTCAATTATCGGATATCAAATCCGCCAATCCGACTGCTTCAAATACCATCAAATCACCAGAAGGTGCACAAGAAGAATACTTTTTATGCGGTCCTGGTGGGGAGCACAACCGGACACTCTGCTTCTGGTCTGCAAGGCAGTCTTACGACTGTGATGGAATACGGCGCAGTAGTATTTATTGGACTCTCGAAATCAAAAACTACTGCGTATCCAATGG
Organism: Bolitophila hybrida; assembly: GCA_027564075.1. Taxonomy (NCBI): domain Eukaryota; kingdom Metazoa; phylum Arthropoda; class Insecta; order Diptera; family Mycetophilidae; genus Bolitophila; species Bolitophila hybrida. The sequence continues at coordinate 15,662 of JANSTU010042501.1, read as the reverse complement.
CGCTGCCTTCGTGTCTGTCTAGGGCTCATTCGAACAACGCACACCGGAGTTATCCCTTTCGACCTTCGAATGGATCAAAGTACCATTATGTACCTAACAAAAGCTCTCAACGGATCTCCCACCCCACTCCTTCCAGAGCTACGTAGACTTCAGGAAATAAAACCAACACCTCATGGCTCAACCGCATTCTCGACATGGATACAGAGCAGATTCAAAATGTCCCATGCTACAAATCGGAATATGAAGATCTCATATATAAGAGTGTTCATACTCTTCAACAGTCTGAATCCGTTTTTTTTTTATAGCTGAGTTCTACGCTATACTAAAAGCCTGCACACACATCGAAGAGCAAAACGAACAAAGAAAAGTCGTCAATGCAACCGACGGTATATGTTCTGTAATAGCGCTAGAAAACCCAAATATCCTGACACAACCAAACTGTTCACAAACTACCGAAGTCTACTTTACAAGCTGAATTCCATGGAAATTCAAAACCAAATATGGTCGATCCATTCGCACTGCGGAATAGACGGCAACGAGAAGGCAGACGTACTTGCCAAATCAGCAGCACTGGAAGGAAGCTTAACAAACTTCAAGCCAGTATGGCCATGTTTCATCACAGAAATATGACACGAAGCACACACCAAATGGAACAGAGATTTCATTTTTGTTTGAAATAATGACCTATATATTTTTGTGCATTCATAGTACGTTCAAATCGGTCCAATCCTGATGATGTGATGCATATCATTACAGTTGCTGAATATTTAACTGCTTACTTTAGTAAGCAAAGTTTTTTGTCGCAGGTTGATTGTGTTCACTCCATTTCAAACCAAAGCCTTTTTAGTTCTGGGGCAGAAGATCTTTGATCCCTCAATGCAAACAACTTTAGAAATCGTTCATCGATTTGATCATATAATATGTTTATTTCTGGCTATGCATTATACTAATTTAAGGCTTGTGATATTACTTTATCTAAATTAAACTTTATTCACTCAAGAAAGAGTTCCCAGCAGTAAACATTATAGAGATTTTGTAGCCATAACTCAAATATTCCTTTTCCCAGTCTTAACTGAACACTATCATCGGATACATCATGTTTTTTATGGGTATTCTAACAGTAACTCTGGAACATCGTCCAATCCTAAAATAGATGTAGAGTAGCATGTCTGGCTAGTCTTCCATTCCGGATATTACAATTATTCGTCTAAAACAATAACTACATGGATTTATTTGTCTTATTGGATCCACCAAGAAGATTTTTTTTTCTTATACATCTGAGAACATTCTACGTACTCTTCTCGTTTATGTTGACGATCGTTTAGTAGCCTAGTGATGTGGAAATAAATATTAAAGATTCTGGTATGCTTTTAAATACAAATTTTGAAATAAAGTGTCTTGGACCAATGAAAAACAACCTTGTTGCCCAGATAGAACGAGATAAAATTGGTCTTATTGGTCTATCAATCTATATGTATTGAGAAAATCGTTTCAGAAGTTCAGAAGGATGTCTGCATATACATGTCTGTAAACTCTCGCCCGGACATATGTGCAAGTGTATCCATTTTTGCGCGTCGAGTCAGTGACCCTACACAAAAATACTGTACTAAATCAAATCGAGTTTTTAAATACCTCAAATGAACCACAGACCTGACACTGATGCTTAGAAGTGTTGAGTATTTCCATTGGGTATGCAGATTGAACTGAAAACCGTAAGGAAAGAAAGTCAGATACCGCTTTCGTTTTTAAAGTGTAGTCTTGTGTCACCTTATCGACTACAGAATCCGAGTGGTCCAACTGATCCAAGCGTAAAAGTTGTTAAAATGTATATCATTTAATTTAGCCGTTCGATCGTCCGTCAATTTCCTGAAAGAGGAGCTTCCCTCGTGTCTAGATTGCTGCGAAGAATATATGAAATCAAGGAGGCAAGGAGAGCCCAGAAACCTAAACTAACAGGCCCAAAATGGAAGAATGAACTTTTTGACAGAAGTGTTTTCGATATAGTTTTGTAAGACTGCATTTTGAAATTTGAACTACGAAACAACAGACAACCTTGCAGAAGAACTGGCCAATGGTGTAGCAAGAACGTGTAAAAGTAAAAGCAGCAATTTCTGTTACTGGTGGAATGACGAAATAAAGACATTCAGATCGAAATGTGTACATAAATACAAGCAAGACATAGAACCTACTTTCAATAGTTCAGAGTTGTGAGACGAAAACTGGAAAAGCAATTGTCCAACGAAGCAGACATCTATCTCTGGGGTACAGCCTACAGAATGGTAATGTTAAAGATGAGAGGACATAGAGCTCCAGAAGTCAGATGTCCACAGATGCTGAAACACTGTTTCCTCAGCGAGCATGTGATCTGCAATTGCGTTCGATTTCAAGAAGGAAGAAGTGTTCCCCAGGAGTTGAAATTCATTATGGATTTCATTTTTTTAAAAGGGGGAAAGGTGTTGAGCGACAATTTTTAAATGATAATTATGATGATTTAATAACTCTTTCGGAATATAGACGATTTTTATCCGGAACCTAATTCTCAATCTGAGTTTTTTTCGGTAACTTTGCTCCAATAATCCTAAAATGAAAATATATTTTAATATCTTCTCATATATATTCAGACATAATAATAATATCTTAATATTACCAACTAGTTTTAATCAAATTGCCATCTTCAATAAAACTAAACACCCTCTTCTTTCATCCCAATCCAGGTGCAAAAAATATATAATGTTTCGCTATCGTAAACTGTAACATATCCGCATCACAGACCAAAAAAGCATCCCTATAATTTGCTATGCAATTGAATGGAACGACCACAGCCATCACAACAATGGCTGCCTCTGAACCACCGGAACCACCACCACGAAACCCCGACAAGATAAATGCGTCCCTTAAACAAATCAGCGATACGGTAAATATTCTAAAAAAATATATATTCCAAATATAGAGTATAACCTGCTATATTATGTTAATTATATATATTGTAAACACAAGGCTTTGAATAACTTATTAATCGATGTTTGTACATACGCACAGAAATCGACGACAACCAAATCACTGGACACGTCCGATAGGCCGGCCAACAACAATAAACCCTTCAAGTCAATACTGTCTATAGACAGTACACCAACAACGACGACGGCAACAGCGTCGTCAATAGCACCCGGCAGCGATAGCATCGACAACAATGGCCAAAAATCGATAGGCTCGTCGTCAGGAGGTGGAGGTGAATTACATACAATAACATCAACGACGACGCAAATCAAATCTACAACGGACACTTTGAGTGAAGATGGGGTTGACAATAATGTGATACAGTCTAAGGACACCGATGCCTCGGAATCGTTCGTAAAAAGCCACATTGTGGAAACGGGCAAACAACACCAAATAAACGTAATTGACAAAGGGCACGCTAATGGCATTGTTTCGCCAATGAGTATCGTCATTCCGGCAGCAGTTCCGGCGAATAATCATCATGGCGGCGGTGGTGCTTGTGTGAAGAGCAAACAAGGACCCTCACCGGATAGAGTGGAAATTAGCGATGCTAATCGAAACGATGACATTGCCGTCAATCGAAGTATATCAATTGAAATCGGTGAGTTGTGATAACTAATTTGAAAGTATATAAATATAGACGGTGCAACAAGTTTGTGTAATTTATTTAATGTTGATTAATATAGATGTACAACAATCCATTCGTCTACGCCTGGAGAACGAACGACTGACGAATGAAATAACACGGCTTAAGAAATTATTTGAGAACTGTCAGGATGGAGCTGTGGGCGGTATTGATCTGTCGGACAGCAACAGTCTGGACACTCATTCAACGGACGGCAGTACAAGTCGTATAGATCGACTTGAAGCTCAGCTTAAGTTGGCCAAAGAGCAAATCATGCGTAAGAACAAATCGATTCGTCAAAGATTTTCTTAATAATTTTATACTTTTTTATATAGAACTGAAAAATGAGCGCAAAAAACTCAAGGCAGATAAAATCGATTTGCTGGCACATGTCAAGCAGCTATGTGCTTCACTACAGGACAAGGAACAGGAACTACGTGACTTTATTAGAAACTTTGAGCTACGCATGCGTGAGTCAGAGTCCAGCAATGCTAAGGTATCATCTGATCGAGAGCGTGAACGTTGGTCCCTGCTAAAACATGCACGCGACGAGTCCGAGCGTTCATTGGCGTTGGCATCACAGCTTAACGCACGTGACATTCAGTTACAACGCATTCAGGAGCAGTTACAGGAGGTAAATCAAATCTAATGATTTGTAAATTAAATGTTATATTTTTTTGTTGTCAATATCTATACAACAGGCTCGCCGACAGTTGACCGGTTGCATGTCGGACCAGGAGAGTTTACTGTCGTTTGCACCATTGACGCCACCGTCGGGCTTGATGACCCACATAGCCGGACCATCAAGTGGATTTGGTAGTATGGGTGGCGGCAACGCTGGAGACAGAGGTTCGTGTAGTGCTGATTCGGGTGTGCGGGGTAGCAGCGATCGCGAAAGTGCTTCCGGTGACTTGAATTTAAGTGATGGAGCCGGTGATAGTGGACCATGCATTACCATTGATCCGGATAGTATATCACTGGTATCCAGCCATCATAATATGTATCAATGTAAGTAGGATGGGGATTTTGTAGGTAGAAGATATTAGTAGCAATATTTAACGAATAATAAACAATCGAATATAATTAAATAAAATAGTTACATTTAGTTGGTTTCTTTAGTATATTATTTTATATTCTGCGCTTTACTCAAATTTCACTCAAAAAATATTATTTTTTCATATTTTTCTTCTATTTCTTCTCACCATCATTTATGTTTGCTGAAAAGTTTGAAATGTATTATTAAACTTTTTAAAATTTACTTCCAATTTTCACAAAACTTCTCAACACCTTAAAAAATCGGGTTTTAGCTTTGGGGATTGCTGCGGATAGTGAAATGAAGTTGTTGTTGTTGGATGGATTTTTTGTCGATATCAATTCCTTTTCCTAACATTCATCAAATTGCATTTCATTTACATTTTTCACAACTTCTCATAACTGAACTTTTCTTGTCTTCTTTTATTTGCATCAATTTTTGTCTATTTTTTTTTTGCCAAAATCTATAACTTCCTCATTCTCAAATTCTCATTAAATTTCTTAAAATTGTATTTACACGGTTTGATACATTTTCACTGTGCTTTGCTTTTTTATAACTGCATATACACATAATATAATTGGGTAATTAAAATTCAATAAAATTTTTTTTATTAAAACCATACAAAAATGTCATTTATCTTTTTTCCCCTAGAACGCTAATCTTAAAAAAATATTGGTGACAACCATCGGTTACAGATTTCATTTGTATATTTAACCGACTGAAAATTTATCTAACATTTAGCCATACTCACTTCTCCTGAGATGGCGACCAAATGCCAGTCGGCAAAAATTCTTCAACATAAATTTTACTTTTGACTTCGCACAGCGTTTTTTTTTGGGTTGTCCTTCTTCTGGCGCTTTCCATTCTGCACTTTGGCGGTTTGTTGGAAACACCATGTTTTGTCACCAGTTACAATCGTTTCCAGGATGTCGATTTTTTGGTCATCGCTTAGTTGTTATGGTACAAATCGTAAATGAACCATAAGAATTCCCAAAGACTGACCTTTCGTCGTCTCTATACTAGGGGTACGAATAAAGCGTCTAGTAATTAATAATTAAAAATTGTGCTCTTAAAAATTCAAAAACGTGGTCTTAAATTCAAAGATGACCTCCGATTAATTCAAAAACGAGCACCGATAAAAATAAAACTCCAAACTCCAAAAAAATCAAAAAATTATCTCCTATAAATTGAAAAGCGTGCACCGTAAACAATAATGAATGAATGAATTAATTAGGAATTAATGTATAAATTATGAAACAATGTATTTGTCGTAATTTCTGCAATCCTTTTAAAAGTAAAAATGTCAACTCAAGATTAGATAAAAAAGAAAAAAACTTTTACACATTAAACTCTTCACTTAACATGTTCACATTAAATTAAAATAAGAATAAAAAACTTAACTATTAAGTAAATTTGCTGTTTTTGTTTTTTTTACATTTTTAACTTACAGTTGTCATCACGCATAATGTATAATTTCTACAGATATCAAAATAGTTTGGCTGTTTGCGCAAACAACTTTAATTTTTGGCCCCTCTAAACGGTCAAATATAAAAAAAATACCTTTTAAGGGCAGTCCGATTTGATTCATTTTATTTAATATTGAAATCGCTCTTTTAAATCGCATTTTTATTTTTTTTGACCAAAATTTGAATACAACCCTCTAAGGGGGTAAATGTGCGCTAACTATAATTACCCGTTTCGTGTCCCCCTCTTTAAGGGTGGTATTTGTAACATCCCATACAGGGCGGCGAGCTCATTCAAAGATTCGACTTTAATTATTCTATTCTATTTTAGGAGCAACATTTTTTTTCAGTGGACGCTTTTGAATTTATTTGAGGTCATTTTTTAATTTATTGGAACATATTTTTGAATTTTTTAGATCACATTTTTTAATTTTTAGTAGCACAATAATTTCTTTTGGTGCACTATTATTTTTTTTCAGTGCACGTTTTTGAATTTATAGGAGGTCTATTTTGAATTTATTGGAGCACATTATTGATTTAATTGGTGCACATGTTTTTATTTTTTAGAGTACAATTATTTGTATCGGTGGACAATTTCATTTGAACCCTATTCTAGTGCTATCAATACCCAACTTTTTCAGGAACCGGGAACCCGGGTACTTGGAAAAACTGGTCTGGACCCAAAACTCGGTTCTGGATCCAAAAAACGGGTCTGGACCGATAATGGTTTCTTTATACGAAATTCAACTTTTTACATTGGTTAATTTTTGGTTAAATGGGTTTATTAATAAGCAAAATTGCGGTATTAGAAGAGAATCCACAGGAGGTTGTCGGAACAGCTCTCTTTCCACAAAAATTGACGGCTTAATTTGATCTATGCGCTGGTAGCGGTGCCTACATCTTCCGAAATGATGCTGGACAAGGCTGTTACCATCAATGACGATCGATATCGCGAGATGATACAGCGCACCTTACTATCGATTTATTACAGGAAACATTCGACGACGGTCAATTGGGCTTTAAGGTCATGTGATTTGACGCCTTTATAGACAGCGGTGGAGGCCACACGCCAAAAATAAATTTCGAAAATAAATAAAAATGTTAATATTAAAAAAATACAAAATGTGATTTAACTCGGAAGCTAAAAATAAAATAAGAAACAAATATTAGGTTGGAGAAAAAGTGTATTTTTGCTAGATATCATTGGAAGCACATATCTTGGGTAATACTAATGGCATCGGGTACTATGTCTTGTTTGAAAGGTGTCTTCATACTTCAACTCGTTCTTTGACAGTATTGTGTTTGGTAAACAAAATGGAGCAGAATAAAGAGAAAATTCGGCATATTTCACAGTTTTACTAGGACAAAGGTAAAAATCTCGATATAGTGTCCATTAGCATAGCACAACGTTGGTTTCAACGATTTCGTTCGGGTGCAGAAGATGTGGAAGCTCTGGAAGGCTAATCGTCGAAAATGTGAACCAAATCATGGAAATCGTTGCACTAGACCGGCATCTGAGTACTCGAACTTGGAACCATTTGCATAAGCCTGGTATACAAAAAAAAGTGAGTGCCACACGATTTAACGCAAAAAAACCTTTTTGACCGAATCGATGTTTGCGATTCGCTGCTGAATCATTACGAAACTGACCCATTTTTGAAGCGGATGGTGACTGGTGATGAAAAATGGGTTACATACGAGAACATGAAGCGTCAACGATCATGGTCGAATCGCGTAAAGCCGGCCCAGGCCATCGCCAAGCCCGGATTGACGACCAAGAAGGTTCTGATGTATGTTTAGTTAACGCTATGCCAGGCAGACCCGCCAGACGCTTTGGAAGCTCGAGGAGGTCCTATCGTAACCACCGTATATAGTGCGGACATGGCATCAAGTGATTACCATCGGTCAATATAAGTAAAACGCTCTTGGTAAGCTGCCCTCATGTGAGGCTTGTGAAAATTTGTTGTCAGTGTTTTTGCCAATAGGGACAAGAATTTCTATAATCGTGGAATTATGAAATTGCCGTCAAAATAGGCAGAAGTTATTCGTCAAAACGGCACATATTTGGTTTAAATCGAATCATTATTGCTTCTTATGTTGAATAAAGCGTTGAAAATAACCTGAAAATACCGCAAGACTTTTCCCCAACCTTTTATTAAATTTTAAGATTACATTTCTGAATAATGATAAAATTCATAAAATATATATTTAAAAATGGTACATAGAGACATATTTAATGTTAATGGCTGTTATTTTTTATTTGGTTATTTGTTAAAACCTTCAATTACTATTCAATTTCTTTACATTGCAGACGGAACCCCGAAGGAGCGCAGTCCAACCCTGTCACCACTAAATTCGGCAGCATTCTCGAGATCCGTCGACGGCACGGCTCTATCGCGTTCCGTTGAACAACTCGGGTCACCTGTCGATCCCGAAGGACCACCAATAATTCGACGTCTACAGCCGAAAACAAATACCGGCACCCTGGGCACTCGTTCCGGTCGTGGCGGCACCTGGGGCAGTATCTCAAGAGTATTCGCACGCACGCGGCATCGCAACAAAAATGCTGCTGGTGCAACTGCTGAAAGTTCTGAATGCTCTGATTTCCAGTGGAGTCCACTGACCGAAGAAGGTTATGCAGAAAAACTACGACTTCTTCGTGAGGCCTCCGCAATGCCTATCGAACGTTGGCGTGCCTCACAGGTACTGGCCTGGCTCGAGGTGGCTCTGGGTATGCCACAGTACAGTGCACGCTGTGCAGAGAACGTCAAGAGTGGCAAAGTGTTGTTAGAACTGAACGACGGAGAACTAGAGACTGGTCTGGGACTGGCACATCCGATGCACCGTAAAAAACTACGCCTGGCCATCGAAGAGCAACGTCGTCCCGATATGATTCGCTATCAGACAATTGGCCAACTGGGGCACACGTAAGTTTTACCACACGTATAAAATATATATATTTTAAGCGCGAAAACTTTTCCGTCAACCCGTTTTTCCAGTTGATTGGGTCTAGTATATATTTCACAAGCGAGCATTAAGATTTCAACAGCTGTTACCACCACCGATGCACTGTGTCAGCAGCTAGGCGGCCGTGGCGACATAGGTTGGGGTGCTCGCAGGAGTTTTTGACGATTTGATCGTGCGCGCGTGCTATAAAACTAAATTATGGAAATTTCAAGTTGAATAATAAAATATCGACATGCGATTGCGTTCAAGAAAAAAATAAACTCTGCCAGTTCTTTATCGAATAGTATATATGTGTTTGTCGTAGTCGTCACGGTGAAAAGTTTTCCATTTTCCATTTTCCATTTTCTGCTGAAGCGCAATTGCGAGTGCTAATTTAAATAAATTACCCTTCTCGTTCCGCATAACACATAAAATATAGACTATATATAAAATATTCCAATATCCGTTTCATGTGGTCTGTATAATATATATATATATATATATATATAGATGGGTGGCATCGGAATGGCTGCCAGACATTGGGCTGCCCCAGTACGCCGAATCGTTTATGCATTCTCTGGTGGACGCAAGAATGCTCGACACACTCTCGAAGAAGGAATTGGAAAAATTTCTAAGCGTTACCCGCAAATTTCATCAGGCCAGCATCGTGCACGGTATGTACATATATAGAATCTAGATAGATATAATATTATATAGAGAAAATGTGGTGATTGATTTATAAGTTGTCTACCGGCGAAAGTGTCACCTAAAAGTTTGGCCAGAAGCTATAAATCTTATCGAAAATCGATAATCTATTATACATAATTACTATAGTTTACCACATGAGACACGAGCAAAAAACTCATCAATTACATCGCTTAATCGGGTCAGTTGAGCCAACACTCCCGCGAGCATACATATAAATCACCCCTTATCGATCATATATAATGCTTTTCCAATTGATTTATATTCACTATATTCAAGAAAACAATTTCCTTTTAGGCATTCACGTACTTCGAATCCTCAAGTACGACCGTCAAGCACTCGCCATACGACGACTGCAATGTGAAAATGTAGACGCCGACCCGATTGTATGGACGAACCAGCGTTTTATTCGCTGGGCACGTTCTATTGACCTAGGCGAATATGCTGACAATTTAAAGGGTATGTATTGACTCAACGGAATGTACACATATAATTTAATTCGATACCGAAAGAGGCAATGGACACCGAATAAATAATCGAATCGATTTGATTATCTATTCGTTTTTTTTTTTTTTTTGTTCAATTAAAAGAGACAGTTTTAATTAATATCAAATATTATATTATCCATTACTGCTTTGATGTATATATAGACAGTGGCGTACACGGTGGTCTCGTCGTGCTGGAACCATCCTTTTCGGGTGAAACCATGGCCACCGCTCTCGGTATACCAACATCGAAGAATATCATCCGACGCCATCTAGCCACCGAATTCGATACACTCGTTTTGCCAGCAAGGTAAGTGCTTTCATATATATATATGCAGACCACATATCCAGTACGATTTAGTATATAAATTCAGCACCATAAATATATTATATACATATATTCAATGTCATTCTAAACCACAACAGGTATGTAGTCTTTTGCCAGATGGAAGAGTTCCAATTGGAAAGCAATAGAAATTCCCTAACGCCAAAAATGTCCGGCAGATAAGTGCAAATGCGTGCGATTTTCACATAGATTTTTAGTTTGTAATTACACAACAATAACAAATAAACAAAACTATATATATAATATAAAAAAGTTTTAGAGTAAAAGAAAATTATAGTGAAGATACAATATTTATTATTATAAAAATAAAAATACTAAATTTATCGTGATTAAGTACTGAATATTATTCAAAAGTTAGTGGAATATCTATGTTATCGCCGCGCAACAATCGAAATATATGGGGGTCTGTCGCTGTGATGTTTTGAGTGTTTTTTGTATAGAGATTTTGCAGGTATTTTTAAATATTGACTAAATTTAAATATTTGCACTTTCTTGATTTTGTTGACGTACAAATGGCGTAAATAAATAAGCCTTATTTGATAAACTGTTGGTTGATTTTTTTTGGCAACAAACGGCAAAGATATACTTTATATTTCTTTTAGTGGCTGTCACAGATAAAGTCAACAATGAAAACAGATGGAAATTGTATCATACTTCGGGGGCATGTATACCAACATATTACAAAATGAAATTATAAAAAATTGGTCTAACTTAATGCATAATTTGAATAACTCAACTAAACATCCCATCACCACAATAAATTACCTCTCTTTCATCTCACCCTAATGCACCCTTACCACTCTTCCCTTCCTCTTTCTGATTCCCTTTGTCCCTCTTTATGACTTCCCCGCGATCGGTGACACTGTCGATCGACTTGTACGAATGCAATTGGCCATCGATTTGATTCTAAATAAAGATGTACAGATCTTTGACGTCCTTGTCTTTCGTTGCCCGAATTGCTCGCGAAATTTTGGAAACGAAACGCAATCAAATCCACATTTGACGAAGTAAACTGACAGAAATCATGATGTTGACGTACTGCTACTTATTCTATGACTTCAGACTAGCGTTTAGTAGCAACTGAGCATCCAAAAATAAAAGTAGAACGCGGTCTCCCATATAAGCCGAGTTATAGCCCTTAAAAAATCAGTCTCATGCAGCCGTGTACTAACGTCACCGCCCCTACTCACGATTTTTTCTGAAAAATACGTAAATTCAAAGGGCTGTAAATTTCTCTTCCGACGTGACCGACATCTTTTGTTTCCGGATTCGTCATCTGGGGAGCGCTCCCTATGATGTAAGTCCAAACTCTTGTTTGACAATCAATTCTTTTTGAAAAAAACAATAACTATGATCGATTTGGACATTTTTTAAATATTTAGGAAATTTTATGATTTCAGAAATAACATATTTACAAATGGTTACAAAAAAAAAAAAAATCTTTTGCAACTTTAGATCTGACCGAATGACATTTATTTATACAATTTATTTCAGCTTATAATAAAAAAAAAATTAAAAAATTCCTGACAATATGCACTTTTATTTGTTTTTTGATACGTCCTTTTGTTCTCGAGTTAGGTGGCCACTCGTTTACCTACTCAGTTTGGTGAAGCCATTTACATTGACGAAACCTTCATTTCGATTCGAGATTCGTGCACAAAACAGCCAACTCTGTCAGCTTATTATAAACACACCATTCCATAATTGCTGCATGGCCAAAACTTTTCGACCAAATTTTAAAAAAAATATTTTATATATAGTTAGCCATACCCTAAGACATTCCTCGAATTAGTAGTCATTACTTCCTGCTCTTAAATACGTCTATCTTATTTGTTTCCTGTCTTCTTGATTTCTTCTTGGTATCGAGCCACATCCCAACTCTGCAATTGTTTGGCTTTTGATAGCCTACTTCTAATATTCTTTATTTCCTTTTTTGCATTATAGGATTATCTGACCACTAGTGTCGAGATTTCTTATTTTCGAGATATTTTTTTATAATAACTTTTATAAGAGTAAGATGACTACTTTATCGTCTGTCTTCTTGTTCTCTCCCTTTTAATTCTATGTTCTATTAGTAGAAATTTACACTCTGTTTTTCCAGGTTCTTTTTCCGTTTTTTCCCCAACTTCCTTTAAAGAGCTTAATAACTGTTTTGCTATTTTTAGTGAAAGATAGATAGATATACAGGGTGATTAGATAAATTCGGAAAAGTTTTTGCATTCACTTTCGCCTAACCTGAACCCCACAAGTAATAATCCAGGGGGTTGAAGCGGCCAATCCGTGGAACAAGATACACCGATATCTCTCGACAGGTTCCTCATTTTCGTCCAACAACCACTTTACCTCGATACACTCAAGCACACCACTTTATACTGAAATATCCGAAATTGTAATTTCTTTATATAATTAAACACAACAGTTCTTGAAAAAATATTGTATTGTATTGTACTGTAATATTACTAAAATGTATACTATAAAATATGAAAATGTAATTCTTAAAACCCATAATTCTTAAAAAAACAATACCTCTTGTGGCTCACAAATCTTGAGATTCAATTCGTAAAACTCGTAATTCATAAGACTCATATTTATTGAAAATTAAACATTAGTTCTTTATATAAAAAACGAAACTATAAAAACCCACAATTCTTGTGATGAAAAACCCTCAAATCTTGACTATTAACAAGTAACTCTTAAAATAACCCACAATTCACAAACTAAAAACAAATCCATTAAAAAGTACATTTGATGTTCACTAAATGTATGCAATCATTTGTGCTATGCATTATTTATCCATATTTGAAGTCCCTTGCTAGATCGTTCTTGAAGAGCAACAGCTCGAATTTAGCGTCCTTGTCCGGAAAACTTTTGATATTGTTTGAGCCAACTTTATATGCCTGATATTTGGTCTGTACCATTTACTTTTTCCATCTGTGCTCTCTTCATTTTCCTCTTCGTCATCGTCGTTTAGATCCTCCTCTTCATCGTCATCTTCTTCTTCTTCAGACTCTTCAGACTCTTTTTGGGGATGGTTTTGCTTTAGCCGCAGCTTAGCGTTTTCCGGCAATCTAAAGATTAGCTGCGGACACTTTTGCACTGCAACACCTATCTGCCATTTTATATAAAAAAAAATAATAATAATAATTTTCCGTAATATTTTAAATTACAAATATTTTTAATAATTTACCGTAATATTTTAAATATTTTAAAACTACCATAGCCATACCCGAGAGGGTTATCGCGTTGGCCTGGCTTATGGGAGGTCGCCGGTTCAATCCCGGGCGGAAGTGTTTTTCCGAATGTAGCACTTTAAATCAGTAGGTTCTTCTTGTTATTAATAGCATATTTCTGAAATAGGTTATTGATTTGGAATAACGGAACATTAATGCCATCAATTAACATATATACACGCACCCAGTATAGAACAATAAGTGTATGTTGGCGTTGATGATTCACGATTCCGATTATATATAGCAAGATAGACTCGGTGTATAGAGATATCTGAAAAATATGGGCATTTATCCTGCAAAGTTGTTAGAGTCGCGTCAGGGCAAATTAGGACTCCTAACCATGGGGGATGTTGTTAGTGTTAGAGCACAGTAGCTCCAATAGGAGTAAACAGCACATTAGCATGCCTGACCAATCGTGTGAACCCGTAATGGTCAATGCGGCATCGCACACTGGCCCTATGTCCCACAAGGGATTACAGGATCCAATGAGAAGTGCAAAATATATCTTACTCAGAGTGTTAAGGTCGCAATTTTGATATAATATTATCAAAAAATAAACGTAATTTTATCACATTTTGTTATTGTACTATTTTTGTATTGTAGATTTAAGTCTGGTACATTTTGTTTTTTAAAAAAATATGTATTTTGTTTTTGATAATAGGTTATTGTAATGTCATTATCATGTAGTTGTGCAGTACCAAATAAGTTAATCTGAAAAAAGTAATTATTAAATATTACAATATATGATGTATAGTATTGCCCGATACAAGCGCTGTAGCGCTTTGTACATAGCCGCGAAATTCAAAAGACAAAAAGGCGGAAGTGAAATATTTGACAACCTTATATATAATATGTCGCAAGTTGTTAGCCCTGCTTTACACCACAGTCAATATTTAATAAATTACTCTGTTTATTTTCTATTTCTACAAATTGTTTGCGATTGGTCAAAAATCTCTTTTTTAGTCATATGGCGTCATGCGCTAATTGCATCTTCTCTAATTTTCTAATAGTTTTGTGCAAGCTAAATATTTCTGTACCAGATTTTGGGATGAATCCAAATTGATTGGAATGAAAAACTTTGGTACGAATGAGAAAGTCCATTAGTTGATTATCAATGGACGAAAGATGATACATTTTGTTTATGAATAATTTTTAAAGATATCACAGAATTGTTGTCACAAGTTTTATTGTTATGTAATATCAAACTAGGACCGGTTATATTGCTAGTCACTTATACTTTTAGAATTCATTCTATAAATTTATTCGTTTTTCTTTCATTGTTTGAAGTTGTGTTTCTTTGTTGATTTCTAGAAATGGTTTTAATATTTCATTACTGTGGTCTCGCTGATACAAGGACTAAATGTAATCACGTTGTTTAAGTTTTTTTTTAGATTTGTAGATAAGAATGGTTGTTTCGATTTCTAGTTGGTTTTAGTTTCGACTCATTGAAGAAGAATTATTTAAGTTTGTTTGAATTTCAGAATGCACGTCAGTATATACGTTATATAACTGATTGTTTCGTTACTTTTCATTGCATTGGTTGAAGTCGATTTTATTTCGAGTAATTAAAAAAATATGCCTAACGTTAGGATTGGAGGTGAACGAGAATTAAATCTGGAAACAAGTGTCGCGAACACTCTACCGATGTCTCATGTGTAATTTGTATCGAATTTAATACGACCAGTCGTTACAAGACCCATAGCCATAGCCGAGTGGGTTAACGTGTTGGTCTGGCTTATGGGAGGTCGCCGGTTAAAACCCGGCCGGCAGACCGAAGTGTTTTTCGAATGTAGCACTTTAAATCAGTAGGTTCCTCTTGCTATTAATAGCCT